>CANTUR010000251.1:0-227548 GCA_947683625.1 Mallotus nudiflorus
TAATAAAATATATTTAAATTGTTTTAAATATATTTTTAGTTTAATTTATGATTTGACTGGATTTATTTAACGTATATATACTCGAAATATACCTGGTTTACTTTTGGTATATTTCTGGTATATATATGGGTTATATTGTTATTTCATTACATTCATGCATCATTTATTTTTTTGTGAATGAATGTTTTATATTTAATGATGAAGGATATCGATAGAACGCGCTACCTAGTGGGCAGCACTAGGACCGAGTACGTACCGGTACGCCTATAGCTTTAGGCTATATTACTAACTATTTATGGATATTGATTTGATATGATTATTGATATGTGTGAGATATGGTTTGGAGGTATGATTGCTGGAGCTCGGTTGACCAAGTGTCTCGGGGCCAATCACACTGGCAGTCAGACTGCTGGAGCTCGGTTGACTTAGTGTCTCGGGGCCAGTCTACTGTCCAAATGGATTAAGTGGATATATTTGGATTAAGTGAGCCTGTATGGCTAGAGTGTTGTCTAACACTATTTCCGAGGCTGCGATATCATAGGGTTCTATGTGATCCTTCATAAAAGATGATTTTCAGATAAAATATATATAAAAATGATTTTATTGCATCTGTGTGAATTTGCCTATATATATACATATTAGATATGTATTATTGACTGTATGCATTGTCATTTAGTGTGTATGTATATATATATTATAGTAATTCACTCAGTGAGGTCTGACTCCCCTCCGTTGACTATTTTTCAGGAGAGTCAACTTCTTCAGACCTCATTAGCAGGTCGATACGCCGGATTTCTTCCGCCCCGACTTCTTTGTGTAAATTATTTACTTGAGTCTTATTTATTTTATCTAGACACTGCAGTAGTTGTGAATTAAAGTATTGGATTTCATGTATTTTATATAAAGAGATGTATTATATTGAAACTGGATTTGTATTAAAAAGATTTTATATATATGCGATGAGATGAGATTTGATTTAAATCCAGTGGTGAAAATGTTATTATTATATTTATGATTTTTATTTCCGCTGCATATTATATGGTTATTGTTATTATTGCATGATTTATTTTATTTTTAGGCTTGCTACGGGTTCCGGATTCGAAAGAATTCCCGTTCCCTAGCGCCGGTCATGGCCCTTGTTTTGGGTCATGACATAATGCATCTGATGTGTATGTTTAAATGTACATTTAACCGAAGCTATTCAACTTTTATAAACAAAAAAAAATCAAGGAAGATAATGGGTTGGTAGAGTTGACACAATGGAAACACGAGGGAAAGCTATAGGGACCATATGCAAAGATGTTATTTTTGGACCCAGGTAAAGTAACAAAAACTTAGATTTGAATAATGCACAAATGATTTTGTGCTTTTGCTTGTCGAGAAACCTTAATGCATACTTTAAAAAAATGAATTAGAATTATGAAAAAATGAGAATGTATGTATTAAAAAAGTTTTTGTGTTGTTAGATTTATTGATTTTTATAATTGAGTAGTTATAATTGTTAGAGGTGTGAGTTTTATTTTGCTATTTTTTCTATATTGTACTAAATGGAATACCTTCAAAATCATTTATTATGAACTTGCATCATGATGGCGAATTTAGTGAGTGGGGATATATAAATGGAGAAGTAAATGAAAAGGATTTAGAGATTAATGAAATCTCATTTTTGAGAATAGACATGTGGGTAACTGAATTAGGTGAGTTTGGGAATATGTTATATTACTAAAGGGAACTTCCTAAAGACTTCAACTCAAGCCTAAAGCATTTAGAAAATGATGTGAATGTCTTTGAGACAGCATTAAGTGGTTCTGATGTAGGAGACATAGATGTATATATAAAGCACTTAAGTGAATATGATGTTAAGGAATTGATAACTCCTGTTAAAAAAAGTGGTGTCAGTATTGAAGAGATAGAAGATGATGATGTTAGGATGTAAAATACTATGGTTCTTTAGGATAATTATGCTATACTTTTCATTATTTTTAGTTTATGTTTGCTTAATTAATACATTATTACTTTTATCTTTTTTGTTCTTACCCTAACTTTGTGCTTTAGAGGTTTTCTTAGGCTTAAATCATGCATGGAAGTGTATTTGGATAGCTTAGAATGAAGTATGGTGCATGGAAAGTAAATAAAAAAGCAAGTTAAGGGTTTGTGTCGACTTGTTCCAGTAGTGATGACTCATGATAGCAAGCATTTGTACCAACTATAGACGACGGGGTTTAGCGCGTGCCCAAGATTTTAGCAACTGCTACACTATTTAAGCTCAGGGCTCTAAAGAACACACTAATCACTATCACAACGACATGGCATGGAGATGAGGAGTCATGACCCAGGGTAATAATTAGGACAAATAAAAAAGGTGGTACTCGATTCCCGAAAAGAAAGCTAGCACCACAACTACGAGATTATGGATACATAATGCCAACTTCTTTTAGTCTCATGTTCTTTTAGAATTACCTTATGAATTACTATATTATCCTCTATTTACATGCATTTTCATATAAACCCTTATTCTAGCAATTAACTCCAAGGAAAACTAGTAATGAAAAATACAAGTAAATAATGCATTTAATACAATCCCTAAGTTAGTCTAATATATATTGATTTTAATTAAATGGGTTAAATCTACATGTTTTAATAATGAACTGATCTTAAATCTACAAGTTATGAAAAGCTTATAAGTCTAAATCAATTAAATTAAATTAGGTGGACCTATGTTTAATTTACTAGATAGGCTTAAGTTATCTCTAACCTAAAATCTAATCAATTATGGGCCTAAGGATATATTTTAATCAATTAAACCTAAGGATATGTTTTAATCAATTAAACCCTATTTAATTATTAAGTAAGATGGACTAAAAAAAGAATCATCTAAACTTAAATAAATGAATTCAAGCCTAAGATGGGCTTAAGGCCCAAAACGCATAAAAATAAATAAATAAGCCCAAATACAAATAAAACATACCAAAAAAATTAAATAAAATATCAAACAACTAATTAAATAAATTCCTTCTAAAAAATCCTAATTTTCATTAACATGAAACCTAAATTAATCTACTTACACCATTGATTTTAATTAATTACCCAATCGAAACCCTAATTTTACTAACCAATTAATCAACATAAACATGCAATCACACACATAATTCCACTATTCCCACTATTGGGGCTATTACAATAATTCATAGAAAATAACAATAAAAATAATTAATACACCCCAAAAAAATGAATAAAATAAAGCAATAAATAAAAAATAAAAACCCTAAAAACTATGTCTCTACAAAATATTATCCATCGCATTCTATGGATTTCTCATGGATTCAATACTCCAAACATGATCATTAGGTATTTTCCTCCATAATCACCATGAAAAAGAACAAAAATTATGATTAGTGAATAAATTCTAACAATAATTTAAATAAAATTAAAACTCAATAAAATAAAATAAAATAAATCAAGTAAAATAGATAAAGGAGAAGATGATGCTTATGGATGATTTTAATGGAGTGCTACTCTGATTTTGTAAAATCACCGTTCTTGATAGGTCTTCGAATCTTATTCTTCAAAAATCCTCCAAAGATTTTCAATTAATTAATTAAGCAAAAGAGAATTTTTGTAGAGAATTTTTTTTTTCAAAATAATTAACAAAAGAAAAGAATCAAGAATGCTTTTTAAGAAAAATCAACCCAAAAGCCAAAAGACAATTTGGCGTAGAGAAAATATTAAAGTAAAACTTTGCATAAAAGACTTCTCCTCCCCCAAGTCCTCCTTCCTAGCAGCCAAAACACCTACTTTTATAATGAAACATCCCTTCAAACCCTATGTATAAATTGATTCATAAAAAACTTCTATTTCCTTAAAAATATCAGATAAATATCAAAAATAATTTTAAGAAAATTTCAGACCAATCAAGATTCAAGAAAAAGATATTTTTGTACTAGAATTGTGTAATTCTGATTAGAATTACACAATTTTGATTGAAAATAATGTAATTCCAATCATAATTACATAATTCCAATTGGAATTAAAAAATTATGACCACTTTTTTTAATTACAAAAAGGTCCCTAAAAGAATTTAAGTTTTGCAATTAGGTCCTTAAAAGCATTACAATTTAATCCATGAAAACATTAAATTCTTTCTTTGAAATATGCCATCATCCCAATTAAGTTAAAGTTAAAGTATTGAAGACCTATTCATGACATTTTCATCATTGGAGTCTTTTGTCACACCCATAACACATCATCCCAAAATTGGGTGTTTACACCGACTCATCACAAGTGTGCCATGTCATGATTGAGACTAAGTGTGTCGAGTTCCAATTAATTCGGCACAGTGGTGCTGAGTAGTTCCCATACCCTTTCATTGCACCCTTTCACATTCACATCTACTTCAAAGGAGCACGAGTTAGGATGTTAAGGAAGCCTATAAATATATGAACTTGACTTTATTGATGTATGAAAAACACTTAGTTTTAGTTTAAAAATATCCATTATTATTCTCAACCTTATTTTTTAAAAGAGATTCAACTATTAAGTATAAGACATAATCAAGAAGGTAAGGAAGATATCAAGAAGGCTATTCAATATCAAGTAACTTCTTGGAGAGCATTGAAAAGTTTATCAATAAAAACTTTCTTTTCTTCTTCCTTTAATTAGTTGCTTGATGTTTAAAATACTTCCTTATTGTTGTTTAATTTTGGATACAATGCATTTTGGATAAATCTTTATTTATTAGAATTGCAAGGATGACTTAATCCATGAATTATATTTCTATCCTTTATAATGCATGAATGATTTAATTTCAATTGAGTTTTGGAATGTGTTATGTTTGTTTAATCATTATATATAACTTAATTATTAAAATGTTTACAATGAGAGTTAAGACATTTTGGTGGAAATGCAATTGAATTTACTTAAAGGATAGGAGAGTAATTGGAGATAAGAAATCCATTTTAAAGGGTTTAAGAATTGACAAGGAACTTTATAATTTTTGTTTACCTCTATAAAGACATGAGAATGCTTGTGGACTCTCAATAGAAACACCCTTATTGATAATAAGATTTTCTTTTTAAGGACTTTAGGTCACATTCTCCAATCAATGCATGCGTTATTACTATATTTCTTAGATTAATTTGGAATTGTAGTTGTAAAATATATTGCTAGAATCTGTTATTAATACAACTAGGTTAATTAGAGTAATTTGTAATTCTTTATAATTTTAGGATAATTAGAATAATTGAACATCTTATTTTATATCATTTTCCTCAACATCTAAGTATTTACTTGGTTAATATAAAATTGCTTTGAATTCCCTAGTGTTTGACATCCTTATTTGCTATATACTTAGTCTTGGAAACTAAGGTATAAATTTGACCGACATTAAATTTTTGGCATGGTTGCCTGGAATTTGTTTAGAATTTTTGTTACTTTAGGGTCAAGAAAGGTTTCTTTAGGCCTTAGTTTTATTTTTATTTTTATAGTTTTGTAATTATTAATTTATGATTGTTTGATTGTGATTTTACCCTTTATAATGCTTACTAGCAGTGCTAGTGATAAAACTTTATACTTTGATCCTAAAATTGAATTAACCTTATGTTCTTTATACATGGAACAAGGTAATAAATAATGAATCAACAGAATTTAATTAATATGGTTAAACCTGAAAGAAGGATATTAGACAATTTTGCCATACCTGACATAACAGGTAGTTTTGGAGGGATTGTGGCTCTAACCATTGCTAACAATAATTTTGAAATCAAGCTAAGAATCATTCAGATGGAGCAAAATAATTAATTTAGAGTCTTACAAGGAGAGGATCCATATGCTCATTTATTGACTTTCCTCATTGTGTGTGTAACTTTTAAGATCAATAGTGTAATAGATGATGCAATAAGGCTTAGGCTTTTCCCATTTTCAATTAAGGAAAAGGCACAACTTTGGCTTGCTAGCTTGCCTAGTGAATCAATCACAACATAGGACCAATTGAAGTAAGAATTTTTGTACAAATATTTTCCACAATATAAGATAACCAGGTTTTGTAATGAGATAACTACTTTTAAGCAAAATGGAAGTGAGACAATATATGCGGCTTATGAGAGATTTAAGGAACTCTAAAGGTGATGCCCACAATATGGCTTGTGAGATTGGATGATTCCTTAAATTTTCTATAAAAGGATGACGGACAAGAATAAAAATATTGTCAATGCAACCTCTGGTGGGAAATAGAAGGATAAAATGGCTAAAGAGTTTGTTACTTTGCTTGAAGAACTTACATCTCAATGATACATGGGTGGATATACAATAATTGCAAAAGCAAAAAGAATTTTGCAACTTAACACCATCAACCTATTGAATGCAAAGGTAAATGCTCTTACCAAGTTGGTGAGTGAATCTTAAATTAGTTCTTTAAATAGTACAAATGTTATTTATGAGTTGTATGGAGGATCTTATATATATTCTCAATGTAATGTAAGTTCTAATGAGGGTGTGAGTTATATACAAGGAGCTTTCAATGAAAGAGTAGGACTAAACTCAAACTCTTATAATCTTTAATGGAGAATTCACCCTAAATTTTCATGGTCAAATCCATCCTCTCAATTAAACCCCCCATTTAACCCAAACACCAAACTATAAAACCTACCAGAATTTCCTATAAAACATTAAGCTTTTAACTCTACATAACCTAAATTCAACTTTGAAACTCTTATAGAGCATTTCATTAACCAACAAATGACCATTAACAAACAAAATGAGGATAAATTTAAGAAAATTAACTCTGAACTTGAATAACTTGCTACTCATTACCACATCCTTGAAAATCAAATTGCTCAATAAACCTTTTCCTCTGACTCTGAACCCTTGGGAAAACTTCTTAGCCAACCAGAGTTCCCACTAAAAGAGACTTGTCAAGCAATTGCTTTAAGGAGTGGTAAAATGGTTGAAAAGGCTATTAATAAGAGTAAAAAAGCGATTGATGATGATGTAGTAGTAATAAATGAGGATAGTAAGGGAGGTGATGAAGTTATTATTAGTAGTAAAGCTAACTTTAATATTGCTAAAATTGATAGAAGGGAGATTGTTGTACCATCCAAAGATGATGAACCTAAGGTATATTTTAAAACTCCACCTTTTCTTGAAAGGTTTATAAGAGGTCACTTAGATAAGAAATTTGGCAAATTCCTTGATTATCTCAAGGAAATCCCTATTACCATACCATTTATCGATGCCATTAGGGATATGCCAGCATGGGGTAAATTTTTGAAGGGCATCATTAACCATAAGGGCAAGCTTAAGGAGTATAGGTTAGTTTCTCTTATTGAAGAATCCAAGGTTGTGCACTCTAATTCTCCACCAAAGTTGAAGGATCTCGATTGTTTTACTATTCCTTATATCATTAGTGATACTCATTTTGATAAGGCTTTATATGATATTGGTGCTAGTGTTAGCCTTATGCCTTTCTTCATTTATAAAAGGCTTAACTTGGGAGAGCTTAAGCCAACAAATATGTGTCTTTCAATAGCAAATAAATCTATCACTTATCCACTTAGCATTCTTAAAAATGTGCCAACTAAAGTAGGTAAATTTGTTATACCTACCAACTTTGTTATTTTGAAATATAGGGGAAGATTTAAAATCTTAATTTTATTTAGCATACCATTTTTAATGATCACAGGAGCAATAATTGACATAAAAAGGGGAAAGATTACATTAAAAGTGAATAATGAACATATGAGTTTAATGTATTCAAAATGATAAAGTCTTCACTAATAGAAGTGGTAATTAAAATTGACTCCTTTGATGTTATTGATGAATGCATTGATGAAATGATACATGAATGTCTAAGTCAAGACCTTATTAAGCCACATATAGTGCAAGAAGATGATGTGAAACTCTTAAAGGCAACTCCATACCTTCTTCCTCATAGAACTTTAAAGTTTGAACCTTTAAAGAGGGATGATGATCCAAAGTCTATTATACTAAGTAAAAAAGTGAAGCTAGAGCTCAAGCCTTTACCATCAAATCTAAAAGATGTATTTATTAACTCTAACTTTAAATTCATCTTTTCCTAGTAATAATGTTGATGCTTTATATGTTATGTTACTTAGTTATAAAGGTGTTATTGGTTATTCTATAAATAATTTGAAGGGTATTAGCCCCAAAGTGTGCATGCATTGAATCCTTTTATAGGATGATGCCAAGCCTTCCATTGAAGGTCACAGGTGACTAAATCCCACTCTTAAGGAAGTGGTAAGAAAAAAGGTAACTAAGTTGCTCAATAATGGAATCATATATTCCATTAGTGATACTAGGTGGGTAGCCCCATTCAAGTTGTTCCAAAGAAGGGAGGCTTAACCATTGTTAAAAATGAATCTAATGATTTAATACCCATTAGGACTATCACGAGATGGCATGTGTGTATTGATTATAGAAGGTTGAATAAAGAAACTAAGAAAGATAATTTTCCATTACCTTTTGTTAATCAAGTTCTTGACAGGTTAGCCAATTTCTCTTACTTTTGTTATTTTAATGGGCTTGGTGGTTTTTATCAAATTCCAATCCACTATGGGGATAAAACTAAACTGCTTTTACATGCATATATGGTAATTTTGCCTTGAGGCGTATGCCTTTTGGTTTATGTAATGCTCTCGCAACTTTTCAAAGATGCATGTTTTCAATATTTAATAATTTAATTGATAATTGTGTAAAGGTTTTCAATATTTAATAATTTAATTGATAATTGTGTAAAGGTTTTCATGGACAAATTTAGTTTTTTATAGATTTAATTGTAAAAATTATTTAGAAAATATTTCTAAAGTTCTTGATGGGTGTAAGGAGCATGCATTAGTACTCAATTGGGAAAAGTGCCACTTTATAGTGCAAGAAAGGATTGTACTTAGGCATTCAGTTTCCAGTAGAGGCATTGAAGTTAATAGAGCAAAGATAAAGGTGACTTCTAACCTGCCACCTCTAAAGAGTGTTAAAGATATAAGGAGCTTCCTTGTACATGTTGGCTTTTATAAAAAATTTATCAAAGACTTTTCCAAGATAGCAAAGCCATTATGTAATTTACTTACTACGGATGTTAATTTTGAGTTTGATAAGGCATGCCTTGAAGCATTTGAAACTTTAAAGAAATCTCTTTTTTCGCACCTGTTTTGTAACCACCTAATTGGTAGAAACCCTTTGAGATTATGTGTCATACAAGTAACTTTACAATGGGGGCTATTTCAGGTCAAAGGAAAGAAAAGAAGCCTTATATGATCTACTATGCTAGCAAGTTATTTGGTGAAGCTCAAATCAACTATACCACTATAGAGAAAGAGTTACTTGCTATCGTTTATGCATTTGACAAATTTAGAGCATATCTAGTATGGCAAAAGGTAATTATGTACTTAGACCATGCTGCCCTTAAGTATGTTATAAGTAAGAAGGATGCAAAACCTAGGCTCCTAAGGTGGATTATAATGCTTCAAGAGTTTGATTGGGAAGTAAGAGATAAGAAAGGAAGTGGAAACCTTATTACAAATAAAAGACTAGATTAAAAGGGATTAAAGAGGAATGATGATGGAGTGCCAATAAATGAGACATTCCAACATGAACATCTACTTAGTTTAGCATTATAAGAATTTCCATAATTTACGAATATTACCAATTATCTTGTGAGTGGTATTCTTCCTTATGGATTAGATTATAAATAAAGGAAGAAATTCTTACATGATAGTAAATTTTATTATTAGGAGGAAGCTTTGCTTTATAAGAGATATGGAGATGGTTTGATTAGAAAGTGCATTCCTCAAGATGAAGTTCAAGATGTTTTAAGACATTGTCACTCCTTGGATGTAGGTGGACACTTTATTACATCCAAACAGCATCTACGGTGCTTTAATTTGGTTTTTAGTGGCCAACAATATTTAAGGATGTCAGGAATTTTATGCTTATATGTGACAAGTGCCAAAGAATGGGTAATATTTTATCGAAAACATGAGATGCCTTTGAATGGAATTCTTGAAGTTAAGCTTTTTAATGATTAGGGCATAGATTTCATGGGTCCATTTCCTAGTTCTTTAGGCAATAAATGTATTTTAGTCATCGTTGACTATGTCTCAAAATGGGTAGAAGCAACACCAACTATTACTAATGATGTTAAAGTTATCAAAAAGATGCTCAAGAAAATAATTTTTCCAAGGTTTAGTATTCCTAGAGCATTAATTGGTGATGGAGGTTCACATTTTTATACTCATGTGATAGAGGCTCTTTTGAAGAAATATAGGTAACATGCAAGGTTACTACTCTATATCACCCATAAACAAGTGGGCAAGCTGAGGTGAGTAATAGAGAGATTAAATGGATTTTGAAGAAAACAATATCTTCTTCAAGGAAGGATTAGGCATTAAAGCTAAATGATGCCTTATGGGCATATAGGATAGCCTTTAAAACCCCAATAGGCCTTACACCTTACTAAATGGGAAGTCGTGTCATTTGCCCATGGAACTTGAGCATAAGGCATATTGAGCAACAAGGACTTTGAATTTTGATTTGAAGAAGGAAAGTCAAAAAATGCTACTTCAACTCAATGAATTAGAAGAATTAAGGATGAATGCTTATGAAAATGCAAAGTTGTATACAAATCATACTAAGTTATGGCATGATAAGCATTTAATAAAAAGAAAATTTCATGAAGGAGAACTTATTTTACTCTACAATTCAAGACTAAAATTGTTTCTTGAAAAGTTGAAGTTGAGCTTGTCTAGGTCCTTTCAAGGTTATAAAGGTTCATCTTTATGTAGCAATTGAAATTGCTAATGAAAAAGGGGAAGTTATTAAAGTTAATGGCCATTGTCTTAAGCCTTATTTGATTAATGAAGCAATTGATCAAGCAAGGTCAATCTCTCTCTCTACACCTTAATTTGGCAAATGTATAGTCAAGCTATAGACCATTAAATGTAGCAAGGTATGATACTCACATTTTAATTCTTAATATTTATTTCTTTTATTAGATTTTATACTTTTACACATTAGTGTTTTCTTCTTATATTTAATTATGTCAGGTTGTGTTAGTCTGTTTTTCTTTAAGCATTACCATGCACACATTATTACTTTCCAATTAGTTTATTTTTAGTATATTTGAATAGATATCATTTTGGCTTTATGTCAAGTTGTCCCATCAATGCCAATTCGTTACAGAGACTAAAGGGGACAAGTCATCCCCATGCATCAAAGTTTTTAAATTTTTTTATTAGTGTCGAGTTAGCACAGTCATACTAACTCATGACAAAATCAATTGATGCCAACTAAGCATGGTCATGCCTACTCGTCACTTACCCTTTATACCTTTTCAATTAATTGTCACTTTTACCCTAATTTTACATATAATTAGTATTTTTTATTAATTTTACATCATATTTTCTTTCCCTCTCTTTTCTTATTCATATGTTTTCAATTTCAATTCCTAACAATTGGAATAAAATTTGACCATAACTTCCCAAGCCATATCCTTTCTAATATGAACCCTAAAAGGGATCAAAAGTGCCTGAATATGAAGAATTCAAGCTAATTAGCTTAATTTCCTATTCTAAAATTAATTAGCTTGATATGGATAAATTTTAAGTTATTTTCCTATTTTGGAGTCAATAAGGAAGATTCAAAAAGATTCTAGAAAATGTGAGAAGATTCAAGAATATTCCAAGTCAATGTCAACAAATCAAAGTCAAATAGTCAACAAGTCAAAGTCAAGGGTCAATGGTCAACATATGACATGGCATGCTTCAATGCTTAGTTGTCATGAGTTGTCATTTTGCTTAGTTGTCATAAATTGTAATAAGTTGTCAATTTTGACTTTTCAAAGATGAGTTGTCATTAGTTGTCCTATTTTGAAGGAAATCTCCTTAATTAAGGATTTTCCTATATAGGTATCTTTGGGAATAAGGAATAGAACCTTTTCCTTCAAGGATTAGGTTGTTTACATGCCTATATAAGGGCTAACCCTATGACATACGAATTTAAGCATTGAAATATTAAAAGTGAGGTTTTTCCTTAAACTTTGTTCTTTTGAAACTTTACAAGTTTACTTGAATTGTTTCACTTCTACCTTTCATTACAATTGCTAGGTTAGATTAAACTTAGAATTGTATAATTGTTCATCTTATAATAGCTAAGTATCTTGCTTCAAATTAATAAGCAAGGTGTTTAGATCCATAAACACAACCTATCCTTGATGATCCTTGGGCAAGATTTCAAAGTTGGATGCGTGTTCTATCTCTGTTATAGGTAGGGTTCATATTAGTTTGGTAGTAGAGCCAAACTTCAAGGTATGGTTACCTATCCTTTAGTTTTTATGTACTATCTATTCTTTTCTTCTTCATAATTCTTCATATATTAAAAAAGAATCTAGTGAAACACGAGAGCATTCACATCCTTGAGTGTAAACATGTAAGGGAGTGCTTTGTGAGGATTTTTTTCCATATCTTTTCAAACCTAATTTTTTTTAGCATGGATATGCCTTATTTTCTTGGTGGAGATGATCCTTATGTTTATTTGGAATGGATGCAACAAATGGAGGAGATATTTGATTCTCTTGAATTAAGTGATTTCCAAAAGTGTAAAGTTGCTTCTTGTAAATGTTTGGGTCATGCTACTATATGGTGGGAATATTTAATGGCATTATGGAGAGAGAATAGGCATAGTGAGATTAAAAATTAGGAGGTAATGAAGAGGTTAATGACTAGACATTTTATTCCTTCTGAAGTTAGGGATAAATTTCGTTTTAAATTACAAAGGCTTAAACAAGGTGATGAATTATGTGTTAATGATTATATTAAAAAGTTTAAGTTGTTTGTAATTGCAAGTGATGTAGGTGAATTTGAAAGGAAAAAAGTTATAAAATTCATCAATGGGCTTAAGTACGAGATTGGTAAGAGATTGAAGAAAGAAGTGCAATTAGAATCTTCTATTTCTTTAAAGGTTGTAATTAAACTAGCTTTGGAGTATGAAAAGAAAGTGAGTATTTGTGAGGAGACAATAATGGTGTGTGAATCCAAGGAAAGTGAAGGTGTTGAAGTTAGTGAATTAGTTGAGCAACTAGTTAAGAAAAAGGGCAATGAGGAAGAGTGCCAAATTGAAACTTCACCACCAAAGGCAATTATTGAAGACATGTGCACTAATCAACAAAGTGAAGAGTTTCCATCTTCATTAAGGAATGCTTTGGGGAGGGAAACCTATGAAGTTGAGAGAAAAGGAAAAAGTGAGCCAAGTGCTACAAATGAGTTGAGTGAGAAAAGTGAGGAAAATGGGAAACACTTTATGAGAGAAAACAAGTCAGTCATAAGTGAAAAGAAAATAAATGATTGTACAAAAATGAGTGATGTGAGCCAACCTATACTTGAACCTATGTACAAGGATGTTTTGTTTATCACTAACCAAATTGTTTATCAATTTCATAGTTTTATTGTTTCAAACAGGTTTATCATGTTGGCATACTTCATCCATAAAATAAGTGTTGCAATACATATTGTGAAGATAAAGTTTTCAACCAAGAAGTTTCTGTTTAACCCTAGAGGATTTGTAAATTTATCAACTCTAGAAGATGGCTATGATTCGAGGGCGAATCATCTTTAAGAGGGAGGGAATAATATGAACCCTAAAAGGGAACAAAAGTGCCTAAATATGAAGAATTCAAGCTAATTAGCTTAATTTCCTATTCTGAAATTAATTCGCTTAATATGGACAAAGTTTGAGTTATTTTCCTATTTTGGAGTCAATAAGAAAGATTCAAGAAGATTCTAGAAAATGTGAGAAAATTCAAGAATATTCCAAGTCAATGTCAACAAATCAAAGTCAAATAGTCAATAAGTCAAAGTCAAGGGTCAATGGTCAACATATGACATGGCATGTGACATGGCATGCTTCAATGCTTAGTTGTCATGAGTTGTCATTTTGCTTAGTTGTCATAAATTGTAATAAGTTGTCAATTTTGACTTTTCAAAGATGAGTTGTCATTAGTTGTCCTATTTTGAAGGAAATCTCCTTAATTAAGGATTTTCCTATATAGGTATCTTTGGGAATAAGGAATAGAACCTTTTCCTTCAAGGATTAGGTTGTTTACATGCCTATATAAGGGCTAACCCTATGACATACGAATTTAAGCATTGAAATATTAAAAGTGAGGTTTTTCCTTAAACTTTGTTCTTTTGAAACTTTGCAAGTTTACTTGAATTGTTTCACTTCTACCTTTCATTACAATTGTTAGGTTAGATTAAACTTAGAATTGTACGATTGTTCATCTTATAATAGCTAAGTATCTTGCTTCAAATTAATAAGCAAGGGGTTTAGCTCCATCAACACAACCTATCATTGATGATCCTTGGGCAATATTTCAAAGGTGGATGCGCATTCTATCTCTGTTATAGTAGGCTTTGTATCACTTTCTCACCAAAGGTCATGTCTTTTCACCTTTTTGGTAACTTTGTTTCTCTACCATAATTGTAACTTCTTTTGAATTACTATTTGTTTAATTGTTTTCTTTTCCTACTCTCATCTTTTTCCATACATTTTCTATTTCTTCTATATACTCTTTATTTCTTTTCTCCATATACTCTTAACACATTCCTCTTCCTCACTCTTCATCTTCTCTTATTTTTATTATGTCCTTACACTACCTTCCTCTCTATATGCCTCCTATTTAACAAAGTACCTTAGTTGACACCCCCCCTTTCTCATTTCTTTTTATTTTTCTTTTCTTTTATACACTATTTCTCTTCAACATTTTTATCAACATGCTTAAGACTACCACATCTTCAAGGCCTTAAAAGGATCATGCCAAAGAGGACTTGGCACCCACTTATAAAGGTAAGTTCCATATTCTTTCTCACAAGGAAGGAGATCGATTTACATCTTTTAAGTTTAGGGAGATCATTAGTTGTAAGTATATACACTCCTCTCTCCTTAAATATGTAGGTATGCATGAAAATTTTGATTAATTGTTAACTACTTGTGGACTTAAGAAATTTGTGTCTTTGTAAGAACACACCTATATTGAGTTACTCACTAAATTTTATACATCTTTAAAGGTGAACTCAAATGACTCTCAAATTCATGAATTTCACATACTAGCAAAGAAACATTAACTTACAAAGACTAAAGGGAACAAGTCATCCTCATGCATCAAAGTTTTTCAATTTTTTTTATTAGTGTCAAGTCAGCATGATCATACTGACTCATGACATAATCAATTGATGCGGAGTAGGCATGGTCATGCCTACTCGTCACTCACCCTTTATACCTTTTCAATTGTTTGTCACTTTCACCCTAATTTTACATATAATTAGTATTTTTTATTAATTTTACATCATATTTTCTTTATCTCTCTTTTCTTATTCATATGTTTTTAATTTCAATTCCTAACAATTGGAATAAAATTTGACCATAACTTCCCAAGCCATGTCCTTTCTCACCAAAGGTCATGTCTTTTCACCTTTTTGGTAACTTTTTTTCTCTACCATAATTGTAACTTCTTTTGAATTACTATTTGTTTAATTATTTTCTTTTCCTACTCTCATCTTTTCCCATACATTTTCTATTTCTTCTATATACTCTTTATTTCTTTTCTCCATATACTCTTAACACATTCCTCTTCCTCACTCTTTATCTTCTCTTATTTTTCTTATGTTCTTACACCACCTTCCTCTCTATATGCCTCCTATTTAACAAAGTACCTTAGTTAGTTGACACCCCCCCCTTTTCTCATTTCTTTTTGTTTTTCTTTTCTTTTCTACACTATTTATCTTCAACATCTTCATCAACATGTTTAAGACTAGAGGTTCCACATCTTCAAGGCCTTGAAAGGATCATGCCAAAGAGGACTTGGCACCCACTTATAAAAGTAAGTTCCCTATTCTTTCTCACAATGAAGGAGATCGATTCACATCTTTTAAGTTTAAGGAGATTATTAGTTGTAAGTATATACCCTCCTCTCTCCTTAAATATGTAGGTATGTATGAAAATTTTGATCATTTGTTAACTACTTATGGACTTAAGAAATTTATGTCTTTGTAAGAACACACCTATATTGAGTTACTCACTAAATTTTATACATCTTTAAAGGTGAACTCAAATGACTCTCAAATTCATGAATTTCACATACTAGCGAAGAAACATTAACTTACATATTCTTTCATGCAAAGGGTTTTTGGTTTTAAGAAAGATGGTATGTGTGAGCCTCCAAAGTCTTTTAAAGTAAATGAATTTTAGAAATTTTTGATTGATTTGAAAAGTCCTTTTCAACCTAAGAAGGGCAAAGTAATATTTATTAAAGACTTAAAATTATCACTGTTTCATAAAGTTCTTGCATGTGTTTTCCACAAGTCTAAGTTCAATAAAGTCTCTACATAAGAATTATTTTTAATGTGGTGTGTTCATACTAAAAAGCAAGTGTGTTGAACTTATTGGATTTTTAATTAACTTCTTACTTTTGTTATACATAAAGATGCTCCACTCACTTATGGTGTTATTGTTACCATAATTGCTAAGTCTCTTAATGTTAACCTTGATGATTTTAACAATGTTGTTAAGTGCTCTTATTTCACTAAGCAAGCTTTTGTAAGAGGTGAATTAATGGATTCTTCCTTTCATTTGATTTTGACCTGGTCTAGGTCATGTTAAAGAGGATTAGTACGTCCACCCTAAATTGATGAGGAACAAGATGAGGAAGAGAATATTGGGGTTGAGGAACCCCAAGAAGAAAAGCAATATAACAACATTCATCTTCTTACATTCCTCATGTAAGGTGGTCTAAATGGCCCTTCTAGTAAAGAGTTATATATTTGGGAGTAAATATTAAAGAATAAAAAAGAGATGCAATGTTAATTGCATGGAATGAAGACTCAAAACCAACAACTTAATCGCCAATAATACAAAATGGAGTACAAGTTGAATCAATTTTTTGTCCATGCCAATTACACCATCGAGTCTCCTCCACCACCTCCTTCGAAAGATTAGGGGAGTTTTTCTTTACCTTTCTTTATTATTTAGAAATCACATTAGAGATAATGAGCATTTTTAAGTATGCGGGAGGGGATATTAGTAGTGGTTATCTAATTATGTTTGTGTTTATTTACAAGTATGTTTATGCTTTTATCTATGTATCTATGATTTATTTTTCATCATTTTATCTTCTCCATATTTATAAGTAGTTCTTTCTAAGTTATCTTGATTATGATTGAAGTTTTTTCTTTTTGCCATATTAATAATTAACTTCTATGCTCAATTAGTAGAATTTTAAATTTTCATGTAGTATAAGTTTTAAGTTTTCCTTTCTATCTTTTTATTATTATTTTCAATGTTTAGAGGATGTTTATTCAATTTTCTAACTATGCTTAAGGCCAAGATGTTAAAGATTTCAAATTAAATTTTAAGGATTTAAGTAGCCTTAGGAAAACTATAGCCATAATATGAGTAACTTGCTTTTCAATAATGGATGAGAACATTTATATTTTTTTAAAAAAATTGATGCTTGTTGATGTGATGCATTTCAAATAAGTTAAGTGTAAGTGATTATGCTCCTTAATTACTTTCATTCAAAACAAATGTGTCACATTACAAGGTTGTTAAAATAATAATGGAGCATAAAATGTACCCACTGCAGACTTAAAAAAAAGTCTAAAAATGCCATGAGAAATATGAGTGAGTGCATGTGTTTAATCCTAGTCCCAATGGTTATTTTTGTTATTAAAACTCCTAAGTTGGAAGAATGAACACTTTAGCTAGCAAGCTTAGTTAGCATCTTGACTTTATAGTCTAGATTTTATTCTTAATAAATTGAGATAAATTGTTGAACTTATTGCTTATGCTATGAAACTTATTCTTTTTATGATTGTTGAGCATTGGAAATTTACTTGTTAACTATCATTTTCTTAACTCCTTCCATGGTTGAGTTGACTTGTTGGAAGTACTACATCTATTTTGGAGAAGATGAAGTTTTTTATTTCCTATTTAGATCTTAAATTTCTTACTTTAGAGCAAGTAAGGTCTAAGTGTAGGGAAATTTATTAGGATGCAAAATAACATAGCTTTTTAGGATAATTATGCTTTACTAAAGTCTAAGTGTAGGGGATTTATTAGGATGCAAAATAACATAGCTCTTTAGGATAATTATGCTTTACTTTTCATTAGTTTTTATTTATGTTTGTTTAATTATTATATTATTACTTTCATCTTTGTTATTCTTACCTTAACTTTGTGTTTTGTAGTTTCTTTTAGGCTTAAATCATGCATGGAAGTGTATTTGGATAGCTTAGAATGAAGTATGGTGCATGGAAAGTAAAAAAAAAAAAAAGCATGTTAATGGTTTATGCCGACTTGTTCCAGTGGTGACGATTCGTGACAGCAAGCATTTGTGCTAACTCATCATGAGTGTGTCAAGTTGTGAAAGAGACCAAGTGTGTTAAGTTCCACCTAAGTCGACATAGTGGTGCCAAGTAGTTCCTGTACCCTTTCATTGCACCCTTTCACATTCACATCTATTTCAAAGGAGCATAAGTTAGG
The DNA here is from genome assembly GCA_947683625.1 of Mallotus nudiflorus. NCBI lineage: Eukaryota > Viridiplantae > Streptophyta > Magnoliopsida > Malpighiales > Euphorbiaceae > Mallotus > Mallotus nudiflorus. The sequence continues at coordinate 18,541 of CANTUR010000251.1, forward strand.
ATGTTAAGGAAGCCTATAAATACAAGAACTTGAATTTATTTATGTATGAAAAACACTTAGTTTTTTTTTAGAAATATCCATTATCATTCTTAGCATTATTGTTGAAAAGAGATTGAAATATTAAATACAAGACATAATCAATAAAGCAAGGAAGATATGAAGAAGGCTATTCAATATCAAGTAATTTCCTGGAGAGTATTAAAGTGTTTATCAACATAAAATTTCTTTTCTTCTTCCTTTAATTAGTTACTTGATATTTAAAATACTTCCTTGCTGTTGTTTAATTTTGGATACTATGTATTTTGGCTAAGTCTTTGTTTATTAGAATTGCAAAGATTAATTAATCTATGAAGTATATTTCTATCCTTTATAATGCATGAATGATTTAATTTCAGTCAAGTTTTGGAATGTATTATGTATGTTTAATCATCATATATAACTTAGTAGTCAAAATGTTTGCAATGAGAGCTGAGGCATTTTGGTGGAAATGTAATTGAATTTACTTAAAGGATAGGAAAGTACTTGGAGATAAGAAATATGATTTAAGGGGTTTAAGAATTGATAAGGAACTTCATGATTTTTGTTTATCTCTATAAAGACATGAGAATTCTTGTGGACACTAAATAGAAACACCTTTAATTGACAATGAGAGTTATTTTAAGGACTTTAGGTCACATTCTTCAATCATTGCATGTGTTAATCTATTATTATAGTTCTTAGATTAATTTGGAATTGCATTTCTAATATATATTGCTAGAATTTGTTATTAATACATCTAGGTTAATTAAAGTAATTTGTAATTCTTAGTAATTTTAGGATAATTAGAACAATTCAATATCTTCTTTATATCATTTTACTAAACATCTAAGTATCTACTCAGTTAATATAAAATTGCTCTGAATTCCTTAGTGTTCGATACCCTTATTTGCTTTGTACTTAGTTTTAGAGACCAAGGTATAAATTTGATTGACATCAGATAAAGCAAAGGCAGAAGTCAGAGTGAATGATGAAGTCATTGCAGTTAGACATGGGGTAGTTAGCAAAATTTATGACACTATCATTAGGTGTTTAGATTATCTTGCATTTATTGAAGAAAATATAGTAACTGGTGAGACAATTAATAAAGCTAATAAAAAAATATGTCAAACTGATATTGATTCAATTAATAATGAATTATAGAATGATTGAGAATGAATTATAGAATGGTTTTATTGATTCTAAGTATGATTTTATGTATGGTGATGAGGATTTAATACCAGTATTGAGAGAGATAGGGCAACTAAAGTCAAGAAAGGCCATATATAGGTAGGTAGAGGTTAAGAAAAAGGGGAGTCTCAGGCTCAGACAAAGGGATAGGCTCAAACAGTTGTTGAGGGGCAAGCTCAAATAAAGGGTGTGAAGCATGCTCAGATAGAGATAGAGGTTGATGGGCAAGATCAAAATAAGGAGCATGAATCAGCTAATGAGTGTCAAAATTCCAATTTAAGAAAAAGAAGAGGTGGAAGGCCTAGGACGAAGGGTGTGCATATCAACATTGGTATTATGGAGGCTATAATGAGATTTGAAAATAATTAAGTGGAGTCAAATTATGGGAGATTTAATAAGCTTCAAACTATATCGGAATTAGAAGTTGAAGGGGATATTGGCAAAAAGAAAAGGCATCTAAAATTTCCAAGCTTTAATAAAGAAAATGACACAATAGATCCAACTTTTGAAATTGGGATGGTTTCTAGACATAAAGAAGAGTTTAAGGGGGCATGTAAACATCGGGGCATAAAAAAACATATACCAATTATGTTGCTCTACAAATAACTTGGTGAAGTTTAAAAGCGAGTGTTATGAAAATTGTGGGTTCTATATCCTTGCTTGTAAGCTAAATAAAAACTCCAGCTAAGGTCTTTCAATTTAAAACATAAGTGTGCCAAGAAGCATACAAAATTTCATGTGACTTCAAAATGGCTAGCATAGAAATATATTAAGGTGTTTAAAATTAACCTAACTTTGAAATTAAATGCATTTATAAAAAGGGTTAAGAAGGATATCAAGTTTACAATTGCTAAAATGAAAGCTTGAAGAGCAAGAGATTATGCATTGAAAGCAATTAGTGGAGATGATAAGGAGCAATAATTTAAATTATATGAATATAAAAATGAAATCTTAAGGATAAACCCAAGAACAATATTAGAGTTTAAAGAGCTTAAAGGCTTATTTGAAGTCATATATTTTTACTTTGCTAGTTTGAAGAAGGCATTTATATCCAAGTGTAAGCCGCATGTGTGCTTGGATGGATGTTGGCTAAAAGTGAAATATAGGGGTTAGCTACTTGCTGCAACTACAATTAACCCAAGTGGTGTGGGTTGTTGTTAAGACAAAAAGTAATAAAACATGGAAATGGTTTATAGAGTTGCTAAAATAAGATTTACATATATATAATTCACATCATTGGGTTTTTATATCTGATAGGCTAAAGGTCAATTGTTTTAGTCATTTGCTATTTTATTAATTTATGTGTGTATCATTAAGTTCATTTTATTTTGTTACTTTTATAAGGTCTAGTGAAAGTTGTTTCAGATCTTTTTCCTAACTTCGAGCATAAGCTATATGTGAGACATATATGGACAAACTTGATAGGAAAGTTCAAGAATGTGGTTTTGACTTAGAAGAAGGAATTAAAGGATTTTAAATGGAATGCAACTCAACAACATTCAATATAAAGCTGCAGGATTGGCTGGAAGAAATTACAAAACAAAAAAATATCCACAGCAGAGTGAATGGTTGAAGGATAGACCATGTCAGTAATGGAGTAGAGCTTATTTTAGCTCCATAACTAAATGTAACATCCTTCTTAATAATTTAAGTAAATATTTTAATAAGAATATTTTGTATGCTCGGGAGAAGCCTATATCTTGATTAATAAAGAGGATTAATACCAAACAATATAAGGGGAGAAAATTTAAGGGAAACTTATGTCCAAATTTTTTTTAAAAAAAAAGCTTAAATCTTTTAAGGAGATAGCACATTCATATATAGATAAATTCTCAAAATCTGTAAGGGTTCAAGTAATTGGTCCTAATGGTCAGTTTGTTATTGACATGGATTAAGGACCTATACATGTAGGAGGTAGGATCTCACTAGAATTCCATATATGCATGCATGTGCTTGCATACATGAGAATAATTAAGACCTTGAAAAATATGTAGATGTATACTATTTAGTTAAGACTTACATGAATGTGTATTCACATTTATTGACCCAACTAATAGTATAAAATTATAGGAAAAAGTTGGCAATTCACATAGCAATATAGTTACTCCATCTCCTGTCAAGACTAAAAGATGAAGGAGCACTGTTGATAGAAGAAAGGAAGCAAATGAGCAACAACAATAAAAGGCATAAAAAAAGCAATACAAGCAACAAAAGAAATCAACGAGAGTTGTGCAGGTCAAATGCATTGTTTATGGATAATTAAGGCATAATAAGAGGCATTATATAGTAAGCCTTTATAAACTAGGCTTCTTTTAATTTGATTATTTATGTTGATTATGTTTGTTATAATAATGCAAATTTATTTATGATAGCCATCTAAGAATTAGAAAGGATTAGTTAATCAAACTACAAATGCAACATCAAGGACTATTACACCTATAACAGTGCAATGGATGACAGATATATATTCATATTTTTTTTAGGATTTATTTTATTATGTATTATGTGTTTTTGTCTAAAAGGTACTTCTTTGGTTTTTAGGGAAGTAGTCAAGTTACATCTAATAATGCAACTCATGCTTAAGCCTTATATACATTTCATGCTCAATCCTTAGCTCCACCACCATTTGATATTTCAGTACAAATGACTTTTGGGATAATAATGTTTATTGATGTTTTATTGTATTTATAATATTGTTTGTTTATTTGCTTTTGTGATTATTATTTTTTGAATTATCATAGCCTAAATTAAGCTAGAAGAATTTTTTATTCTAGGAATCACAAAAGAGCAACATTTCTAAGACTGCATGCCAACAAAGTGGAAGCACTAACACAACACCTTCATTGAAGGGAAAGAAGAAGCAAAGGGGAAGAGAAGTACCATCAAGATAGATAAACCAAATGAAGAATTCAAAGATATAGACAACTAGAGATAGGGACAGTTTGTATTTTGCTTTTATGTGTGTTGCCAATTATGGCCCCCATTTATTTTAATACTTTTGATGCAGCTAATCTACAACTTAGGAAACATTAACCAACATTTTGGACAATATTTTGTGTTTCAAGAGTTGAAAAAAAGCAACTCATTTTAATTTCAACATTAAAACATTAATTTTCTATAATGATGTAACAACTACACTTGATTATATGCAATATAGATAAGCTACATTTTCAGTAAATTTTTGTCTTGCTATTATGTGCAAATGCTAGAAAATATGTGTTTTCTATGCATATCATGAAGAGTAGCCTATGAATATAATGTATACATTCATATAATGTTCCTTAGAAAGCAAATGCATTATTGTTAAAGAAAAACAATAATTTAGATTCACAAATCTATTTAGCTTCATTCCATTAATCTTAAAAAGTTACATTTAACTTTGTAAGCTTTCAATTACATTAGATTTTACCTACAACTATAACATCCACTACACATTGCACTAACATAACACATTACACTACCACTACATGAAGTACTACCACTACACATTGCATTTTCCTATTCCTAAATAGTTCATAATCCATACAACAATTGCAACCCGACTTAAGCAACATTTTAGTGTTAACCAAATCTGATTTTTTTCCTTTCATACTTCTCCTTCTCTTTCTCCTTATATTCCTTCTCTAATCTGTCAAGCTTCCTTAATAGCCCAATAATGACAAGTCTTGCTCTTGCTGAAATAAGAGGATACATGGGTTGCTCATATCATAAAATAAAAAATTATCAACATCAAATCCAAAATTGGCTACACATTAATAGGAAAAATTAATTAATTTTTTCCCCAAATTTTATACCTCAAAATTTTTGCATCTTAAGAACCTCTTGCTTGGATTAACGTCGGTCCATGTTATTCTCATTATTGCTTCGACATAACAATGACATTTGGTCATAACAACTTCCATTTTCAGTAAGCTTTGTTGAATTGATTTAAAGTAGTTTAGGGTTTGAGCAACTTTTCTTCCAAGGACTTGCAACAGAGATAATTTTAGAGTTGAAAAACAGTGAAATATATCTTATTAGATTCTAAAAGAAGAGAAAGAAAATGTTAGAACATATGTTATATGAGAGGGTTAGCTTGAATAAAAATAATAAATTTATGAGAGAGGACTGATGTGGTAGAAAGATATATGCATTTTTGCCACTTAAGATTAAAGCACCATGTGATGTACCACATGTTCATCTTCTACCGGAAAGGTAACTCAGCTACCTTATTAGTACTAGAAAAAAGGTCATACTGTTTTAATTAGTCAAAAAAAAGTTAAGTACTATATTGATACTTTTGTTAAAAATTGGGTACTACAAGTGTAAATTACCCCTTTACTTTATCTCAAATATTGCATTCAACAATGCAATTGTTGAAAATAAATAAATAAAAACAACCGGAAAAATGTAATGCCAAACGAAGTTTCTATATAAAGTTGGATTTTCAAAATTCTCTGAAAGGAGTTATTTTTAGGATATATATATATATATATATATATATATGGAATGAAAATTGTTTAATTAATGTCTTTCTTTTGTAATTTAGTAGTAGAGGTAATAGACATTATAAAATGAGGTCATGAGTTTAATCTCTCACTCTCTCTTAATTATTCAAAAAAAATTATTAAATAAATTATTATTTAATCATAGTTATTATTACATATTATATAAGTATTATACATAATAATTAATCGGTGATATACAAAATTAATTTAATATTTTTTAATATTTTTTATATATATAAACATATGGTATTTTAGTATGAGCCGCCTAGATAAATGCTCCAAATTCAAAGTCTATATATATATATATATATATATGGGATCCATTTACACATGTATAAAAGTAATATATTTTTATACAAAATTTCAATTTTTGATGATAATATATCTCATGATTAAAAATATCCAATTAATTTTATTATATATTACCTTATTAAAGTATAAATTTTTCTTTCATTAGTTAATTATTTCCTATTTAGATTATTTTCCATTAATAAGTAATACGATATTAAAGTATTCATTAAGTAATTATTTTCTATCAAAATGTTTTTTAATGGCTATTTGCTATGAGCTTGCCTGGACTCACTTCACTTACAGAAAAGTGACAGCACCAAAGAAAAAGAAAAAGAAATAGACAATTTTTTTGCAAATAATTTTGTTAACGTGTAATTAAATTGTTATTCCAACCTTATAATTATTTCGTCAATATTATTTATATGAACAATTTTAGACAAATTACATAATAAATTGGTCCAACAGATTTTCATTTGAGCATAATTTACAGTTCAAAAAGCAATTAATCAATTTGCATATGCGGTGAGGCAACATAATTTGATAGCATTATTTGCTCTTTACCAAAACAATATTAATGTCTTGAAGTATTATGTATTGGGTTCTATCATATCGGATCTCCTTCTTGTTTTTTGACCTCATTTCTCTACCGAATAATTAGAAATCAAGGCAGCTATACCCCTGTTTTTTTTTTTTTTTTAATAGTATTCAAACTCTTGTTTCCTCTTGTTAATGAAAAGTGATCTAATTAGCAAATAAATTATTAATGGATGAAATAATATTATAAAAAGTGTATTGCATAAATATTAAATTTAATAAGGTAACATGTATTAAAAATAATTAGATATTTTAACCATTAGATGGAATATAATTAATTGTTAAAATTTTGTGTAAAATATATTAATTTTTTATATGTGTAAATGAATTTTCACTCACTCGTGTGTGTATATATATATATATATATATATATATATATATAACACTTATAAATTTTAATAATTGAAATTTTATATATAATATATTAATTTTAAATATTATAAAAAATACATTAATTTTACACGTGTAAGCGAATCTTTACTCTTTTAGACTTGGAACTTGAGCATCATTATCCACGTTACAAAAGCAAAATATCCTAATGGGTGGAGAATCTTACACTCCATCCATTCATTTTTCCATTCCATTTTATTTTTTAATACTTTGTTTCTCTGTCTCTTTGTAATGACTAAGTTCATTGGTTGTTCAAAAAAGCAGTGACACAGTACAACTGATAGCAATTGTCAAAATCATCTACAATTTCCATTTACTCCAAGAAATGGGCAGTCCTCATCATTGACAAGTATCTACAATTGCCATTTGCTCCAAGAAATGAGCAGTCCGCATCATTGACAAGCATTCCAGTGGAAAACTCATCTCTACCATCCCAAAATCTTGTGTTTTTCTTAATATTGTTTAAATTCATTCATAGGCATGGCTTCAAGGATTATCCCTTTTCTAGTATAATATTTTTATCACTTGAAATTATTATTATTATTATTATTATTATTATTATTATTTGAAAAAATCATCAAATCTATGCTGAACTAAAGATGAATTATCAATTTAATTTTAATTTTAAAATTATATCAATTTATTTCTCCAACGTTAAGAGTTGTTTTAAATCTATCCAAATGACATTAAAATTGTGATAGTAATAACGTGGCAATCTAACATAGTATAAGAGTGGCTAACATAATAAAAAATTTAAAATTCACATGATCAATTTTATCCTCAACTATATATCAATTGTCAAACTAATCTTAATTTCAAAATCATTTTAATTTGTTCCTCAAACTTTTTTATGTGTGTCAAATCTATTAAAAGTCAATAAACTTGTGTCAGATAGCTACAATAACCATTTTATATAGCATAAGAGCATCTGATATAGTAAAAAAAAAATTAAAAACTGAAAACTTGTTATTTTTCAAATCAGAATCGCAAAATATGAAAATATATTATTTGAATAATGAGATCACGACATACATAAAAATATAGCTCGTTTGAAGACATCTCAAAATTGATGCAAATTTAGGTCAATGTGTTTTGGTGTTATCCTATTTAGAGGTTTAGTTTCAACAAAAAGAATCCCATAAAAAATTGAAATATTTATGCAAAATTAAAACACTAAAAAGTATCATGAAGTTCATGGAGTAAGAAATTTAAATATTTTGAAATAAAATTATAATTTCAAATTTTATATATATAAAAATAGATATTTGAAAAATTTTGATCGTTTTATGGCTATTACATATGCATTAGATATAAAAATGCAAAAATATAACTGAAGTTTGAGTTTAATTTTATATCTATCTTGAGAAAGTTTAGTTTTGTCATATCAGACACTCTTATACCACGTAAATAGTCATTGCAACTATTTGATACAAGCTTATTGACATTTGGATAGATTTCGCACAACTCAAAAAATTAGAAAAGTAAATTGAAATGATTTTGAAATTATGATTATTTTGATAATTAATTTATAGTTGAAGATATAATTGATTTGGTAAATTTTAAGTTTCTTGTTATATCAATCACTTTTATATCACATCAGATTATCACATCATCGGTATTATAAACTTAATGTTGTTTAGATATATTTGAAATAACTATTAAAAGTTAGAAGAGTAAATTGATACAACTTTAAAATTAGAATTAAATTAATAATTAATTTATAATTAAAGATAAATAATTTATGTAATAATAACTATGATTAAAAATATCTAATTAATTTTATTATATATTACCTTATTAAAGTATAAATTTTTCTTTCATTAGTTAATTATTTCCTATGTAGATTGTTTTCCATTAATAAGTAATACGATATTAAAGTATTCATTAAGTAATTATTTTCTATCAAAATGTTTTTCGATGGCTATTTGCTATGAGCTTGCCTGGACTCACTTCACTTGCAGAATCGTGACAGCACCAAAGAAAAAGAAAAAGAAATTGACAATTTTTTTTGCAAATAATTTTGTTAACGTGTAATTAAATTGTTATTCCAACCTTATAATTATTTCGTCAATATTATTTATATGAACAATTTTAGACAAATTACATAGTAAATTGGTCCAACAGATTTTCATTTGAGCATAATTTACAGTTCAAAAAGCAATTAATCAATTTTGCAATTGGAGGCCTATTTAATTAATAAAATATGCGGTGACGCAACATAATTTGATAGCATTATTTGCTTTTTACCAAAACAATATTAATGTTTTGAAGTATTATGTATTGGGTTCTATCATGTCGGATCTCCTTCTTGTTTTTTTTACCTCATTTCTCTACCGAATAATATTGTAAGAAGTGAATATATTTCTCTAAATGAATATAAATTTAGAAATCAAGGCAGCTATACCCCTGTTTTTTTTTTTTTTTTTTTGATAGTATTCAAACTTTTATTTTGTCTTATTAATGAAAAGTGATTTAATTAGGAAATAAATTATTAATGGAAGAAATAATATTATAAGAAGTGTCTTGTATAAATATTAAATTTAATAAGGTAATATGTATTAAAAGTAATTAAATATTTTAACCATTAGATTTAATATAATTAATGGTTGAAATTTTGTATAAAATACATTAATTTTACACATATGTAAATGAATCTTCATTCATATATATATATATATATATAACGTGTAAAATTTAATGGTTGAGATTTTATTTGAAATACATTAATTTTATATATTATGTAAAATATATTAATTTTACACGTGTAAGTGAATTTTCACTCTTTTAAACTTGGAACCTGAGTATCATTATTGATGTTACAAAAGCAAAATATCCTAATGGGTGGAGATTTTACACTCCACCCATTGATTGCATTTCATTTTATTTTTATTATTTTAAATTGCACAACTATTTTCTGTTGCAAATATTTATTCTTTTACTAATTATAACTACTAAACTAGTTTTCTTTTTCCATTTTCCTACCAAATTACTTGTTTGATGTTTAACATATTAAAATTACTTGTAATTGTTTTTTTTTTTTTCTCTTTTTGCGGTAATAGTCAATTATTTTTTTATAAATACTTTTTAACTTTAACTTACCTTAACTGTAAAATTTACACTAATCATTGTAAATAATGGATCTGTTATTTTCTATGAAGAGATTTTTTTAAATATCATATGCACATGATTTTATTTTTATTTTATCATTAGTTTTTTAAAAATAATTTAAAAATTAAATTATGTGATTAAAAATTTATAAAATTCAACAATGATTTATCATATAAAAAGTATTTATAAATTAAATCAATAGAGCTAAAATCAATTTATAATTTTAATCAAATACATCCCAACAATTAATATGTTATAACACTTGTTTTAAAAATGAATTTTCATTAAATTTTTATAATATACATTTTTAATTATTTTATTTGATATTTATATTATTTTTTAAAAATATTATGATAAGAAAATAAAAATAAAACAATGTGTATAATATTAAGAAATTGTTCATAAAATTAAAAATTAAAAGTGAAAAAGATTGGTATTTTTTTATAATTGTTGTCAATTTTCAACTATTATTATTATTTTGAAAATTTAAATCAAGGATTCTTCTTCTTAGCTTTTTTTTTAAAATATTTTTTATACTAATTTCACCATTTTATTATGTTATGATGTGTGCAATAATCATGTGATAAGTTAGATTTTAAAAATAATTTTTATATTTCACTACATCTTTACCAATGTCTATTGAATTTTAAAATTTTAAATAAACTCACTCAAATTTATGTTCCGAGTATGTAATTAATAAAATAAAAATAGCTAAGATCAATTTTAAAATTTCTAAAAAATTTAAAGTAAAATTTAAATTTTATAATAATATTTTTTTTTAAAAAAAAAGTTCCTTTCCCATGTATAACTTACATATTGTAAATTGTTAAAAATAAAAATTAATATTTATTAATATAAATGTTAAGAAATATAAATTTTTTAAATTGAATATGTATTAAAAAATTTTAAAAATTAATTTGAGATAGATTTTAGAATAATTTAAGTGGATATAAATATCCACACTGCAAATATTTAATAAAAAAAATTCAACCAGTAAATTTTATTTTATTTTATTTGAAAAAAGGAAATTCAACCAGTAAATCTAGAAAAGTGAGTTCGACGCATAAAGTCAACGAGCGAATCTGGAAAATTCTAACACTATATCGACGTGACAAAGTGAAATGCAGCTTATTCGAGTTCCAGTACGAGTGATATCAATAAATAGTGAAATTAAATAATAGGAGTTTGAAAAATCTTATGCTGTGGGATGTGGGCCATGTGGCCAAGGCATATAGTCGAAATGTTTGACCGTCAGTACTAATTATTGATAAACAACTCTACCTAGTGAGTGCTCAATTCTAACCACGTCATGTTCGGGAAACATTGTCCAAACAGTGCAGATAATCACCGCAGCTCAATAAAAAAAAGTAGCACAATGGTAAGGCATCCTAAAATTTAAGTTTCAAATTTGGTTGTTAATTTAGAAGGATATAAGCTGTAGTTATTATGCCTTAGATCATATGAACTTTTACTAAAAAATCATTAAAAAGAGAATTATTAGGACATGTTTGGAAAACATTATTCACACAATTTAATCTATGGATTTGTCTCACTTCTAATTTTTAATATTTGATTGATTAAAAATTTGTAAGAAAATAAAAATATGATTTTTCCATTAACGAAAATAATTTATTATATATTTTCACAGAAGATTCAGTTGGTAATCAAGTCAAACCAATTATATATATATATATATATTAAATGTTTGTATAAAAAGAAATCCATAACGAGTATTAAGGGTCTGCTTAGTTTAACTGTTTATAACAACTGATAATTGATAGCTGATAGTTGATAAATATGAATTGTTCGGTAAAATTTTATTAATTATTGTTATTTTTATATGAAATGACTATTAATGGTATGATTTATTTGTAAATACAATATATTTCTTATAATATTTTTTAGTTATGTAAATTATTTTTTTATTATATTTAATCACTAGAATCTTCAATATTTTTATTTTTACTTTCTTCTTGTAAAACCTTCAATAATATATATATATATATATATATATATATATATTCCTCTCTTCGTGCTTTTTATCTTTTTTCTTAATTATGAGTTTCTGTATTAAGAGTTTGCCAATAAGTACATTGATTGAGAGGGTAGAGAGATCTTAAATTTTCTCAATTCAAGTGACTTACAATTTCCAATCCTTTTTAAATATAATTCTTAGAATTTTATTATTCATATTTTCCTAATGTATTTTTAATTACATACATTTTCTTAAATTAATACAAAAATTAAATTAAGTTCCTATTCTCTCTCTAGGCTTCTTTTCTATTGCTTCTCATTTTTTTTCTATGATAAGAAGAAAGGTAATTTGTGGCCGTTTTAGTTAACAATTAACGTATTTTTTTTTTTTTTTAAGATTCCATTTAGTTGAAATCTTCCGCTGCTTAGGAGAAATATTTTAATTTCATTGTACGTAGATTATTAGATCAACCTAAGTACAGGCAATTTCAGTAATCTTCCCGAAAGATTTGTTGTATCTGATTCAAAAATACGTTGTATCTCTGTAATGACTAAGTTCATTGGTTGTTCAAAAAAGCACAGTGACACAGTACAACTGATAGCAATTGTCAAAATCATCTGCCATTGCCATTTACTCAAAGAAATGAGCAGTCCTCATCATTGACAAGTATTCCAGTGGAAAACTCATCTCTACCATCCCAAAATCTTGTGTTTTTCTTAATATTTTTTAAATTCATTCATTGGCATGGCTTAAAGTATTATCCCTTTTCTAGTATAATATTTTCATCACTTGAAATTCCTTTTTTTTTTAAAAAAAAAAATCATCAAATCTATCTTGAACTAGAGATGAATTATTAATCTGATTCTAATTTTAAAGTTGTATTAATTTGTTTCTCTAATTTTGAGAGTTGTTTCAAATCTATCCAAATGATATTAAGATTGTGATAGAAATGACGTGACAATTTGACATGGTATAAGAGTGATTGACATAACAAAAAATTTAAAATTTACATGGTCAATTCTATCATCAACTATAAATCAATTATCAAACTAATCTTAATTTCAAAGTCATTTTAATTTACTCCTCAAACTTTTCAAGATGTGCCAAATTTATCAAGAAATCAATAAGCTTGTATCAGATAGCTATAATAACCATGTTACATGATATAAGAGCGTCTGACATAGAAAAAAAAAAAAGAATTAAAAACCTAAAACTTGTTATTTTTCAAATCAGAATCACAAAATATAAGAATATACGATTTGAATAATGAGATCACGATATGCATAGAAATATAGCTTGTTTGAAGATATCTCGAAACTGATGCAAGTTTAGGTTAGTTATTTTGGTATTGTCCCATTTGAAGATTTGGTTTCAACAAAAAAGACCCCATAAAAAATTGAAATATTTATGCAAAATCAAAACACTAAAAAGTATCATGAAGTTTAAATAGTAAAAAATTTAAATATTTTTAAATAAAATTATAATTTCAAGCTTTATATATAAAAAAATAGATATTCAAAAAATTTTGATCGTTTTATAACGATTACATATGCATTAGATATAAAAATGTAAAAGTATAACTGAAATTTGAGTTTAATTTTATACCTACGTTAAGGAAGTTTAATTTTGTTATGTCAGACACTCTTCTATCATATAAAATAATTATTGCACCTATCTGGTACAAGTTTATTGATATTTGGATAGATTTAGCACAACTTAAAAAGTTAAAGAAATAAATTGAAATGACTTTGAAATTATAATTAGGTTGATAATTAGTCTATAATTGAAAATATAATTGATCTGATGAATTTTAAGTTTCTTGTCATATCAATCACTTTTATATCATATCAAATTGTCACGTCATCGCTATCATAAACTCAATGTTATTTGGATAGATTTGGAATAACTATAAAAAATTGGAGGAGTAAATTGATACAATTTTAAAATTAAAATTAAAATAATAATTAATTTATAGTCAAACATAAATTTAATTATTTTTTCTTTTTTTTTATCAAACACCTAGAAGACATTACAAAAGATTGACAGAAAATCACAAAAATTCAATTGAATTAACTCAACAAATTAAATTGACAACCCATCAACACACTTATTATTTGAATTGAATTGATTATAGAAAAAAAAAGTATTTAATAAAATTAAATGATACACCTACCATTTCACCATACCTATCGTTACAAACTGCAGATAAAAATATCGTCAAAATTTACTAAATAATAACCAAATGTAGATTTCAGCCATCACTTCATGTTCATGCATTCAATTTTAGATGAGTGTTGAGATTTTTCAGACAGAATATAATTATTCTAGGCTTCCTTCGTTGAATATCCATTGTTGTCCTTGTGAGCAGTTAGAGTCATCTTTGATTACAGATATTGTTGATCGGAGAATGCTGAAGTGATGCCATAATGGATTTTGCTGTTATTTGGAGCATGTTAGAGTAGTGCCTATCTACTTTTTGCATTTATTATTATTATAAATGATGATCATTATGGTGGTCTCACTTATAGAAATCAAACCCTTACTCTCTTTCTTCTCGTAAACTAATTATATTTTCTAATTATACAGTATAATGATGGCAGAAGTAGGAGGGAGGGCTAAAGTTTTTCTAGTCCTTACACAAAAAGTTTTTGGACCATAGTGCAGAAGTAATCAACGCACTAAATGAATTTTGTGGACGCATTTAACTCTTGAGTTGCAAGTCCATTGTGTCTCATCAAATAATTTATGATCCCACATTTCTGAATTAATACAAAGAAAAAGAAAATTAACAAAGAACGTTTGTTATTTGCAGAGATTGCCGTTAGATATAATGTGGGACTGGAATAATTTTTTGTGGTCATTTTAATGGAATGAGAATTTATATAAAAATTTAATAAAATTTTAATTTTCTGGTATGTTCAACTTGGGTTTTGGACAATTTGTGGCAATAATTAGCTTATAAGTAGTGTATACTTCATTAATTTTCTGCTATAACTTGGATTTTCGACAAGGATAAAATTTTTTCTCGCAACTTATGATGAAGAATCTTACATCGTGGGGAAGGAAATCTTAAAAATAATTCTTCTGAAATAAATAGTTCATATATTTAGTGACAAAATTAAAAAGAAAATTACAGAAACTTAAACAATAATTTTATAAGAACTAAAGTTGGATGGGTTTTGGCAATAATTAGCTCATTAGTAACGTATACCAAAAGTCGTTATCCACTTGGGGACTTAGTTGTCATACACATTGGCCATAAATTACTTACTTCATGATTTTGTTTCTTGTTGGTGAGACGACTAATTGGTAACATTAATTGAATATGGAAAGTCAGATTATCTGTCACTATATGGTGATTTTCGTGCAAAGAAAATGTGATGAAAACAAAAGTCCAACTTTGTATATATATATATATATATATTTAAATGGGGTATTATGGGTGTCTTATTCTGTCAATAATTATGTACAATAAATTTTCTAATATATATATAAAAAGCTCCCTTTGAAATGTAATGTAGAAAATATAAGCCTCTTACAAAATATTTTAACATTAACATAAAAAATTTTTGAAGTTTGATTTTAATTTTTGGTTGATTTAAGCTTTGAATTCGACTTCGTGAGTCAAATTTAAACTCTATGATATTTGGTTTGAAATTTTTGCGAGTGTAATTGAGAGAATTTATTAATATTTTATTTTTCAGTATTTTATCCCATCTAAATAATTGAGTTAAATAACATCTATTTATTTTCGATTAAAATCGATTTGAATTTTAGAACCAAGTTGAATTCAATCTCAATATTATTTTAGTTTGGACGTGGCTCAATTACAACTGCACAGAAAATAAAAAATAAAAAAAAAATGGCTACGAACGGCACAATAGGATATGTCACAATAGGATACATATATTCATCTAACATTCCAAGATTTAGATACCAAATTATCAATCCAATTTCAGCTTGTGAAATATTATGGAGAACTAATATTCTGTAACGTGCTGGTTTCAACTTATAATGGAGAAGTGCAGAACTTATCAGTCAACTTATGCAAATATCGTATGGACTCATAATTCCCCAACCAAATCTTTGTGCCAAGCAGATTATACAACTTTTATGAAAAATAAATTTTTATTTTTATTTTTAGATTAATTTTTTATTTAATCAACTTACATATATACAATTTTTGGAAAAATATATTATTTTAAAATTATTTGAAAGAAAGTTTGTTAGATGTATTTCGAAATTATATTCATTAATCAATTATATCCTATTTTAAAAATTATATCAATTTTTTCATTTAACTTCGTGAGTTATATGAATTCCGTTCAATTCTATTTTAAAGATATAATTGTATATTCAAAAGTTATTTTTAGATTTCTATAAAAAAAAATTTGCAAGTATTATTATTTTTTCTCCTTTTTTCTTACAAGGAAAAATAGCATGTAAAGAATGCTTTTAAATCCTAATTTTACCACTCTCAAAATACATTAATAATTAACTTCTAAATATTTTTATAAGTTTTCAACTTGTCCATTTTAACGCCTTATATATATATATATATATATATATATATATATATATATATATATATGTCTACATTTTAAAGCCTTATTCTTTCATAATTCGCTGTACTTACATAATTTAATATGAGTTTTAAACATTTATATTCTTCAATATTCTTATTACCATGATCATATGCATCATACTAATTTTCGTATGACCCGGTCGTGTTGGTCATCTCAGCCTCTTAAGCTCATGCTCATAAATCACAATATATTCTTTACTAACTCAATATCAATTTATTTAGGGCAAAACATGATTTAGAAAGGTTCACATTTAATTTTAAAGCACTACACCATATGCATAAGTAGATATGAGTGTAGCTAGTATTATCACAATATTGAAGGTTATTGTTAGGGTCATTTTTCAATACTCTGAAGGCCAATGATGAAAGTAGAAAAATATCTCACCAGCAGGTGAAATTGATCAAGAAGATGATTGAAAAGCAAGTTCAGAGCCATTTGAAACGCTAAAACCCTACCCCAATACCAAACTGAGCCTTTTTAAAACCAAACCTAACCCCAAGAAAGAGGTTTTGATGATTGAGAGTGAGAAAGTCTGTGTCAAGTTTTGATTATTGAGTCAATTAGTAAAGTCTTGGAAAATATTGTTTTTATGTATGTAGTGTCTATTTTTTAAATTGGCTTTCAGTTTGGGAGCTTCAATTTAACCTTAAGAAGCTTCAAAATGAAAAGTCAAAATTTGGTCAACAAACCTTTTCCGAAGGTCAAATCAAGTTCCCACAGTTGAATCTCAGTTTGAAACTATCTTTTAAAAGTACAATATGTCAATGTGGACCACTTGATGAAAAGTCAAAATTTTGACCTCCGATGGTCAAATCAGGTCCTACCCGTTTAAGAAAATAATGCATAATTCCCTAGGAGTAGTGACTAAGCAAAGAATATTCTATTTTAGAATATTCTTGAACAAGTGTTAACCTAAGATTGATTCTAATATATTCTTTTGTCTTTTAGTGTCAAATTATACCCCTTTCAGTTGTAAACTATTTACAACTATACCACCAAGTTTTAGTCTTTAAATAGAAGGTTTAAGGAAGCATTTTAAGAAGTAGAACCTATGATAAGAGAGAGAAAATTCATGTAGCAAAAAAGGTGAGAAAAAAAAAGGAGAAATAAGCCTAAACTATGCTAAATAAAAACTCTCATCATTTACCATCTTTCTCTCACTTTTCTTTACTCAATCTCCATTTAATTCCTAACCTAAACACTCTCTCTCCTAAACACTCATTAATTGCTCCATAATCCAAAAACAATAGTCAAATCAAACCAAAGCTTACAACAACCTTAAATCAACCAAAGAACAACCTAGTGCTCATTTGACTCTTTTTCTTTCAATCTCCATTTCTTCAATCTAAATCTTGTTTTTTATGAGTTTAATCTCATATTCTAAGGCTAAACACTTTCTAAACTCATATCTCTTCATCTTGGGTTCGAATCCTTGGATTTGGGGCCTTAATTTGTCAAATTTTTTTAGTAAAAGAGTTAAGTTTTCACTTGTGTCCAGGGAGATTACTAGAATTGGGCCATGAATAGCCAGACTGGCTATTCATGCCCCAAATCTAGCTATCCACATGAATTCTGGTTAAACAGGGCTGATATCCAGCTATATATCCTCCAAACCTTGAATCATGCACTCTTTGCTTTGATATAGTTCCAATGATGGTCATAATGACTCATATGCATCCTATAATAATTATACATTATTAAAATGAGTCTAAAGGGTCCAAGGATAATCAAATTTATTATTTTCCTAATTTATTTTCATTTTGAAATATTTTTTTAATACACATTTTTATTTTAAAAGCTTTTGCATTCTCTTGATTGTTTTGGTTTTGATTGAGCTTTTGATTAATGATTAATATTGTGATGATACTTATGCAATCTTGATTGTGATTTTGAATTTATTTTGCATTAATTTAGTGACCTAATGTGTCTCAGAACACTGTGTGTATTGTTATGTAAGTGTATTGAGCGTTATAACTTGTGCATTTGTGTGATTTTTATAATTCTTGTTGTGATACTTGTGTGCATATCTTTATTCTGAATGTTGTTGATCAATTTATGACATTTTTTGAATCTAATTTGTTATTATTGAAAGTTATGTGTGTGTTTTTATTATCTATGTGCTTATTTGTGAAATTTATGATATTAGGAGTGCTAATTAGCCCTTAATGATTAAATTGGTACTTCCAAAAGATCTAAATATAATTTATGTGCTTTTATTTGCATTCCAATTAATATCTCTTTGCTTTGCTGATTAATTGGTGATATTTTGAGTCTATTTTGTGAATATTAAGTGTCTTGAGTATAGTAAGTGTTATATTTTTCATATTTATTGTTTTGTGTTCATTTTGATTACTTAAAAGCATTAATTGATCATTATTGGTTAAAATGGTGTATTCTAAGATATTATTTATCATTATTATACTTTCTTTTGACTCCTAATCATATTTCCTTTATTTTATCACTTGATTATTTTCTCTAATAAATTTTTCTCCTTTTATTGACTATTATTACTAACTAATTTCTCTATTTCTTGCATTTTTGCATTTCATGTATTTTTCATATGCTTGATGCATATCATGTGCCTTTTGCATTTTACTACCATGTGTGTGAATCATATTTAGATTTCTTATATGCATTTTGCATGAACCTCGACATGCATCAATACCATTCTTTCATGAATTTTGGAATTACATCATATTGCATGCACCCCTGCTTTGCACTATTCATCATATTTGCATGCACCTTGATTTATTTAGTACTTTTGTGAGCATGTATTTGCATTTACATCATGCATTTTGCGCGCACTCACACACACAGAGTATATACATACATACATACATACATGCACACACACACACACACACACACACACACACACACACACACACACACACACACACACACACACACACATATATATATATATATATATATATATATATATATATATATATATATATATCTTTTGTTACTCAATGTCCAAGTTCTCAATCTCTCAAATATTAACTCTATTAAACTCTACTAATTTCTAACATTTAATTTTCAAGCATTTTATATATTTTTCATATATTATATATTGCTCATTATCAAGCTCATAATCTCAATCTCTACACTCAATTCTCCATTCTCTACATTTTCATTTCTAATATACATTTTTATTTATCTTTTATATTGTTATTTATTTAATTTTTCTTTATTATTGTCTCTACTCACAATCTCATTATTTATTTATTTATTTATTTATTCTTTATTTATTATTATTTGCTCATTTTTCTTTAATTACAATCTTTACTTCCAATTTCATCTATTTATGCTTTATTTATTATTTATTTTTCTTCACGTCAATTTTATATTATCATATTTGTTATCCTTGTAATCTCTACAATTAAAATCTCTATCTTTACTCTCATTTTCATTATATTTTATGCCTAATTTGTTATTTATTTGCCTTTATTCCAATTTTATATTACCATATTTGTTGTCTCTACAATTCTATCTTCTTATTTTCTTTACATTTTTATGCTTAATTAATTTATTTATTTGCTTTAATTCATTTATTATAATTGTTTATCTTTTTGTTTATAACCATTGCTATGTTATTCTCAAACATTTTCTTTTAATGTTTTGTTTAATTATTTGTTGTTAATTAATTCATGCCTTAATCCCTACTTTCTTCTCATTTTTCTTTCTATTTCATTTTCTTATCAATTTTCTTTTCTTATTATTTATTTATGCATTTTTATAATATTGCCTACTTTCCAAAAATGCATTTTTATAATATTGCCTACTTTCTTTATTGCTTTAAATTAATTGCTATTTTTTTTTATGTTCTTAGCATAATCTCTCTCTATGATATGATGCAAATATGCATAGTTATTTAGGGTAGTTTAGTTGTTATTTCATTTGATTTTTTTTTATATTTTTGTGTTTGTTTGATTATGCAAATGTTATTTTTATTCCCAATTGTCTTTTATGTTTGTTTATGTGTTTTATACATGTTTTTAGACTTGATTGGTATATGAAAAGAACTTTGGACTTTCTAAAATGAAATATGAAGCTTGTGAAGCCAAAGGAAGCAAGTTAGAAGTTGTGCCAAGTCATCACCGTGGGATCGAGTCATTATAGAGAGTTTTCGTGCCAAGTCGTCACCCCTTGTTGAGTCGTCATAGAGGGCTTGCAATGTCGAGTCAGTATGAAGAGTTGCAGTTCTCCAAGTTTATGCAATTTTTGTATTTCGGTCATAACTTTCTCTACAGACATCCAAATGAGGTTATTCAAATTACGTTGTAAAGATAACTCAAAGATTTATAACTTTTATGAAGATACTTTCTAAAGATAACATCATTAAATGGAAAAAAATTCCCTTGAAGTTACTGCATCTACACAGGATTGTGACTTTTCATGTCAAAGGGTACCTTTCCAATTCTAAATGAATTTTGATCCCTCGTAACCACCTCTAGGGTATATATATAAATCATTTATGATATGTAGGATAAGGAGGATTATTATGATTACTAGATAGAACAATTATAGAACAATTATTATTACTTAGACTTAGTTCTAAGTTTTAAAGATCAACTAGAAGGAGACAAAGTCAAGAAGCAAAAAGAGAAGATTATTCTACACCAAGCAAGTATTAGAAGATTTTAGTAAAGGGTTTTATCTATTTACTTTCTTCTTTATACTTTTTATATGTTGCAATTGATTTTCTTTTATTGTCCTTTAAATATGTATTTTGGCTAAGTCTTATATAAGGATTACAACGATGAATTAATCTTAAAAACTACATTTTTATCTTTTATTGTTTATGATTTAATTTTAATTAATGCAAATGGTATTATGTATGCTTGATCATCATATGTAACTTGTTAATCAAAGTATTCACAACGAGAGTTGGGGTAATTTGGTAGAATGTAATTGAAATTACTTAAGAAATGAATATTGCTCGGAGATATGGATTTTATCTTAAGGGAATAAGAATTAGTATAATATCTTTTTAGTTTTCTTTTATCTTTACAAGAACATGAGAGTACTTGTAGACTTCAAGAGGAAATACCTTTAATCGACAATGAGAATTGCTTTTGAAGACTATAACTAATTTTCAATCAATGTATTGTATGATAATTATGTGAAAAGTTCTTATTTAATTTTGAATTGTAAATTCTCTTATGCATATATTTTGTTATAATTTCTCATAAGAATTTCTAGTAATTAGTTAGTAAGTTAAATTCTTTTTATTTGTTACATTAACTATTATTATCTTGATATTACTTTGCCGATTCATTTGAGTATCTATTCGGGTGATACAAAGTTCAAATTCCCGTGTGTTTAACACCTAACTTGCTCTATGCTAAGTCCTAGAGACTAGGGTATTAATTTGACCCGTAGACCCACAATCAAATTTTGGCGCCGTTACTAAGGAATTTGTTTAAATAATTTTTATTAACATAGGGTAGAGAAAGGTTATTATAGGCCTTACTTTCGTTTTTATTTTATTTTATTTAATTATTTTTTTTAGTTGTTAGTTTTAGATTTAATGTAATTTTACTTTTCAGGATGCTTATTAGAAGTAAAAGTTATAATACTTTATACTTTGATCCAAAAATTGATTTAACTATATGTGCTTTACTCAGGGACCAAAGATATAGAAGAGTGAACCAACAGAATTTTGACAATATGGCTAAACCAGAGAGAAGGGCGTTAGGCAATTTTGCCATGCCCAACATTTCAGGAAGTTTCAGAGGAATTATAGCCCCAACTATTACTAATAACAATTTCAAAATTAAGCAAAGTATCATCCAAATGGTGTAGAACAATCAATTTGGAGGTTTACAAGGAGAGGTTCCATATGAATACATATTAACTTTTCTTAATGTATGTGCAACCTTCAAGATCAATAGTGTGATCAATGATGTAATAAGTCGTAGAATTTTCCCATTTTCAATTAAGGAAAAGGCACAAATATGGCTTATTAGTTTGCCTAGTGAATTAATCACAATGTGGGACCAATTGAAGCAAGCATTCCTGTATAAGTATTTTTCACCACATAAGACAGTCAAGTTTCATAATGAGATTACAACTTTCAAGTAAAATGGAAGTGAGACAATCTATTTAGCTTGGGAGAGATTTAAAGAACTTCAAAGGCAATGTCCACATCACAGCTTACTGGATTGGATGATCCCTCAAATTTTCTACAATGAGTTGACAGATGAGAATAGAAATATCATCAATGTAGCCTCTAGTAGGAAATGGATGGATAAGACAACTAAGGAAGCCATTACCTTGCTCGAAGAACTTGCATCTCAAGGATACATGGGTGATAAGACAACAATAGTAAAAGAAAAAGGAGTCTTAGAACTTGGCACCATTAATTTGTTGAATGTAAAGGTAGATGCTCTCATAAAAATGGTAAGTAAGCATCAAATCAACTCTTTAGAAAGTACCAATGTTGTTTGTGAATTGTGTGGAGGATCACATTCATATTCTCAGTGTAGTATAAGTTCTAATGAAGATATGAATTATGTACAAGGAGCTTTTAACCAAAGGATAAGGTTGAACTCAAATTCTTATAATCTCTAATGGACGAACCATTCAGGATTTTCTTGGTCAAATACATCTTCACAAATGAACCCTTTATTTAACCCAAATATCAAAACCCAAAGCCCACTTGGATTCCCTATGAAATAACAAAACTTCAATCATACCCAACCTAAATACAACCTTGAAAATCTTATGGAATAATTTGATAACTAACAAATGACCATCAATAAACAAAGTGAAGAGCAATTCAAGCAAATCAACATAAGGCTTGAATAGCTTACTACTCACAATCGCATTCTTGAAAATTAAATTGCTCAACAAGCCTTCTCTTCCAATAGCAAACCCTTAAGAAAGCTTCCTAGCCAACCAGAGTTTGCATTGAAAGAGACTTGTCATACAATTACCTTAAGGAGTGGTAAGGAGGTTGAAAATGCTGCTAGTAAAAATAAGGTCATGGTTGATGATGATGAAGTAGTAGGGATTGAAGCGGTAGAGATTGAAGCTAATAGTAGAACCAATGATGTGGATGTTATTGGCAAGAATGATGTTGAAAATGCAAAGAAGGGTAAAAAGGATGATATCAACTCTCCTAAGGATGATGAACCAAAGGTAGATCTTAAGGCACTAACTTTCCCTTAAAGATTCATAAGGCAGAACTTAGATAAGCAGTTTAGCAAATTCCTTAATTATCCTAAGAAAATCATTATTACTCTACCGTTTATGGATGCCATTAGAGATATGCCAGCATAGGGTAAGTTTTTGAAAGATATTATCAGTCATAAGAACAAGCTTGAAGGCTATGGTTTAGTATCTCTTGTTGAAGAATCCAAAGCTATATATTCTAAATCTCCACCAAAACAAGGAGATCCAAGTTATTTTATAGTTCCTTATTTTATTAGCGATACTCATTTTGATAAAGCTTTATGTGATATTGGAGCTAGTGTTAGTCTTATGCCTTACTCTATATACAAGAGGCTTGATTTAGGAGCACTCAAACCTACAAACATGTGTCTTTCCATAATGGATAAATCCATCACCTATCCACTTGGCATTCTTGAAAATGTGCCAAACAAGGTAGGGAAGTTTGTAATACCATCTGATTTTATAGTTATGGAAATGGAAGAAGACTTAAAGATTCTGATTTTGTTTGGAAGATCATTTTTACTAACAACCGATGTAATTATAGATATGAAAAGAGGTAAGATTACACTAAAAGTGAACAATGAGAGTTTAAAGTTTAATGTATCCAAGATAATGAAGTCTACACCAGTGGAAGTAGCAAGTAGAATTGATTCCAATGATGTTTTTGATAAATGTGTGGATGAGGTTATTCATGGATGCTTAAAGCAAGATCTGATTGAGCTATATAAGGACAATAAGACTAGTGATCAACTTTTGGAGGTAACTTCATACCTACCTTCCCATAGGATTGCAAGGTTTGAACCATTAAAAAGGGATGATGATCCAAAGGTCACTACACCAAGTAAAAAAGTGAATTTAGAGCTTAAGCCTTTACCATCCAATTTAAGATATGCATTTCTTGAATTTCCTTTTATTGTAAATTCCTCTTTGTCTAATGTTAATATTAATGCCTTATGTGATGTGTTGCTTAGTTATAAGTCTACCCTTGGTTATTCTATTAATGATTTGAAGGGCATTAGTCCAAAATTATATACGCATAGTATTCTTTTAGAGGATAATGCCAAGCCTTCAATTGAAGGTCAAAGGCGATTAAATCCCACTCTCAAGGAAGTAGTGAGAAAGGAGGTAATTAAGCTGCTTGATAATGGAATCATATATTCCATTAGCGATAGTAATTGGGTGAGCCCCATTCAAGTTATTTTAAAGAAGGGAGGCTTAACCGTTGTTAGGAATGAATCTAATGATTTGATACCAACTAGAACTATCATTGGATGGAATATATGCATAGATTATAGAAAGTTAAATAAAGCAACTAGAAAGGATCATTTTCCATTACCTTTTATCGACCAAGTTCTTGAGAGAATAGCTAATTTTTTATATTTTTGTTATTTGGATGGACTAAGTGGGTTTTACCAAATTCCCATTCATTCTGAAGACTAATCTAAAACTACATTTACATGCCCATACGATACTTTTGCCTTTAAGCATATGCCTTTTGGTTTATGCAATGCACCTGCAACTTTTCAAAGATGTGTGTTTTTAATATTTAGTGATTTACTTGATGATTGCATAGAAGTTTTCATGGATGATTTTAGTGTTTATGGATCTAACTTTGCAAATTGTCTAGAAAATAAAGTTCTTGATAGGTGTAAGTAGCGTGGATTTATCTTGAATTGGGAAAAATGTCACTTTATGGCACAAGAAGGAATTGTGCTTGGCCACTTAATATCTAAGAGAGGCATTGAAGTTGATAAGGCAAAAATAGAGGTGATTGCCAAATTGTCGCATCCAAAGAAGAAGGAAATAAAAAGCTTTCTTAGACATGTAGGTTTTTATTGGAGATTTATTAAAGATTTTTCCAAGATTGCAAAACTATTATGCAAACTACTTGCTAAAGATGCTATATTTGAGTTCGATGAGGCATGCATTGATGCATTTGAGGCTTTAAAGCAGGCTCTTATTTCAACATTAGTTTTGTAACCACCTAATTAGGAATAACCGTTTGAAATAATGTGTAATGCTAGTAACTTTGTGGTGGGAGCTGTTCTTAGTCAAAGGAAGGAAGGAAAGCCTTATGTGATATACTATGCTAGCAAACTACGTGATGATACTTAAATCAACTACACCACCACGGAAAAGGAGTTGTTTGCTATTGTGTATGCATTTAACAATTTTAGAGCGTATCTTGTGGGGCAAAAGGTGATTGTATATTCAGACCATGTCGCTCTTAAGTACCTTTTAAGTAAGAAAGATGCAAAGCCTAGGCTCCTACGGTAGATATTAATGCTTCAAGAGTTTGATTGGGAAGTATGAGATAAGAAAGGCACTGAAAACTTGGTTATAGATTAACTATCTAAATTAAATCAGGATAAATTAAAGGAACATGATGATGGAGTACCTATTAATGAGACATTTCATGGTGAACATCTTTTAAGTATGGCATCAAAGGAACTTACATGGTTTACAGATATCACAAACTATTTTATGAGCGATATTCTTCCTTATGGAATGGATTATAGACAATGGAAACAATTCTTACATGATAGCAAATTTTACTATTGGGAGGAGCCATTGCTTTACAAGATATGCGCAAATGGGTTGATTAAAAGGTGCATTCCTAATGATGAAGCTCAAGATGTTTTACGACATTACCATGCTACGGATATTGGAGGGCATTTTGGTGTAACAAAAATAGCATTTAAGGTACTACAATCTAGTTTTGGGTGGCCAACTTTATTTAAAGATGCTAAAGAATTTATGCTAACATGTGATAACTGTCAAAGAATGGGTAACATATCTAGGAAACAGGAGATGCCTTTACAAGGAATACTAGAAGTTGAGCTCTTTGATGTGTGGGGAATAGACTTCATGGGTCCATTTCCTAGTTCTTTAGGTAACAAGTATATTTTAGTTATGGTTGATTATGTCTTTAAATGGATAGGAGCAATGCCAAGCATTACTAATGATGCTAAAATGGTCAAAAAGATGCTTAATAACGTAATCTTCCTAAGGTTTGGTACTCCAAGAGCATTGATTAGTGATGGCGGATCACATTTTTGTAATCATGTGATTGAAGCTCTTCTGAAAAAGTATGGAGTGACACACAAGATAGCTACTCCGTATCATCCATAAATAAGTGGGCAGGTTGATCTTAGTAATAGAGAGATTAAGTGGATCTTAAAGAAAATCGTGTCTTCTTCAAGAAAAGATTGGGTATTAAAGTTAGATGATGCTTTATGGGCATATAAAATAACTTTTAAAATCTAATTGGCCTCACTCCTTATCAATTGATCTATGGAAATTCTTGTCATTTACTTGTTGAATTGGAGCATAAGGCATATTGGGCAACAAGGGCATTGAATTTTAACTTGATGAAAGCCAATAGAAAAAGATTGCTTCAGCTTAATGAGTTAGATGAAATACAAATGAATGCTTATAAGAATGCAAAGTTGTACAAGGATCGCACCAAGTTATGGCATGATAAGCATTTATCCAAAAAAGAAGTCAAAGTGGGAGAGCTTGTTCTCCTTTTTAATTCACGTCTTAAGTTATTTCCAAGAAAGTGAAGGTCTCGATGGTAAGGTCCTTTCAAAGTTATTAAAGTTTATCCTCATGGTGCGATTAATTTTGCTAGTATAAAGGGGGAAATCTTTAAAGTAAATGGACATCATCTCAAAAACTACTTGATTGGTGATGCAATTGATCTAAACTGGTCTATCTCTCTATCTACACCTTAATAGAATCGAGGTAAAGTCAAGCTATAGACTTTTAAATTTAGCATGGTACGATTGACACATTTTTATTTTTATTTTTTAAATTTAGTATACATCTTTACATTTTATGCTTTTATTTTATGTCATTTCATTTCATTTCATTTCATTATTAGTTAGATTCTTTATTTCACATTCTTATGCTTATAAGATTTATTTATCATGTTACTTTTGGATTTACATTAGTTCTTTTTTTGTAAAGTTTAAGTCATGCATTATTGTTTCATTTCATGCCTAAGTAGTGTTTTCACCAAGAGGTGACGAGTCATCACCATAAGGACAACTCGTAATCGAAAGATTAAGTGATGATTCACCACGACATAATAACTCACTAGGGCATGGAAGTGACGAGTCATCATGAAGTGATGACTCATGATAGAAGGATTCAGGAATGAGTCGTCATGCAGTTGATGACTCGACCCAGGACACAAGAAGCGATGACAAGTCATCACCACATGACGACTCGTAATCAAAAGTTACGGTGTCGACTTGTGCTCTCTCCTTCCTTTTATGCATTCACACATACAATCATGCACACACTTATAACAACCATCAATTAGTACTTTTTGCATGTTATATATCTTTTATCAATGCTTTCATTGTTTTCTTCTATTTATTTACTAACTCAATTCAAATTTTAGATTTGAAAACTTATTTTTTCAAAGATGGTCATGCCCTTTCACATCTCCTCACACCTTTTCAAATCCATACACACCTTTCCACTTACCTCTTACATACCTTTTCACTATCTATCACACCCTTACATTTTACACCCCTACTACATCTATAAATCCACCCTTTTAACTACCCACTCTCCCATATCTCCATCAAATTAATTCCAAAATAAATTTATTCTCATTTGTTCTCTATTCTATCAACTCTAGTTCTTTCATCTTCCCTATTTTCTCTTACTTACATACTCAGGCTTTTCACATCCCTCCTTTAACAAACCTTAATCGAATCACACAACCCATCTCTCCCTATTTTCTTTGTTTTACTTTTTCCATTTTCAATTCTTACTCTTTACATATCTCAGCACTTTTAATTCATTCAAGCAAGACTATCACCATGGGTAAGACTAAAGGATCATCTTCTAAAAGGCCATATGATGAAGAAGCACATCAAGAGGAGGAGGAGGATCTATCCAAAACCTATAAGGCCAAGTTCCTATCCTTTCCTATGAATAAAGTGCTAAGTTCACCACCATCAAGTTTAGGGAAATCATAGGTTGTAATTATATTCCTAACTCTCTCTTAAATGATGTGGGTATGCTTGAAACTTTTGATAAAATGTTGACACAATGCGGTCTTAAGAAGTTTGTTTCTTTGCATGAAGACACTTATATGGTCTTGATTACTGAGTTTTACACTACCTTGGACATTAATGAGAAAAATTCACAAATTCTGGAATTTAGGATGCAAGGAAAGAAACATCAACTCACTTACTCATTCATGCAACGTGTTTTTGGTTTAAAAAAGGATGGGTTATGTGATCCCCCATCTTCTTTTAAATTGAATGAGTTTTGGACATTTCTAACTTATTTGCAATCCCTATTTCAGACTACGAAAGGCAAGGTCATGTTCATTAAGGATATTAAATATTGGTTGTTGTATAAGGTTCTTACATGTGTGATTTTTCACAAATCTAAATTTAATAGGGTCTCTGCATAAGAGCTATTTTTAATGTGGTGTATTCATACTAAAAAACAAGTGTGTTGGAATTATTGGATTTTTAATCAATTGTTGACCTATGCTGCACGTAAGGATGCATTCCTTTCTCATGGTCATGTTGTTACAATTATTGCTAAGGCCTTGAATGTTAACCTTGATGATTATACTTGTATTGTTGAGTGCTCCTATTTTACTAACCATGCATTTATGAGAGGAGAAGTGGTAGGTGCAACATTTCGATTCATCCCTGCCTATTCACGATCTTGTTGGCGAGGAATCAATAGCACCCCACTAGTTGAGGAACCTCTAGTAGCATATCAACTGGAGAGTGACCCGGATGAGGAACTTCCCCAATATTCACCACTTTGTGATGTTCCTTTGCTCACCTATCCTATCCACAGTTCACCAGGTTCTTTAAGTTACCACCCTCCAATTTAAGATCAAATCTTGAACACTTAACTTGCCATACAAGGTCAATTAAATGAGATGAAGTTTCACTAACAACAACTTGCTCATCTTCAATGAAAGATGGAGTATAAATTGAACCAATTCTTTGCTTACTGCGGATATCCAATGGAGTCTCCACCTCCTACCCCAATCGATGACTAGGGGAGTATTACTTTCCTTTCCTTACTTTGTTTTTATCACATTGGGGATAATGTGTGCTTTTAAGTATGGGGGAAGGGATATAATTATGATATTAGTAGTTTATTATTAGTATATTTTTCATATATGTTTGGGATATTATCTATGTTTATACTTTAATTTTCTTGCATGTTTAGGTGTTCATTTAATGCATTTTGCTATATTTTCATTTATCATACATTTCATTCTTCTCCTATCTTTTAATGAGTAATTATTTTACAAATCTTTTTAGTTTTTGATTGAGATTATGTTTCTAAATTGATAATTAGTTTTTATGTTCAATTGCTAAAAAAATTTAAGTTTCATTTAGTATAAGTCATAAGTTTTTCTTTTTATTATTTTTAAAATTTTATGAATGCTTTAGTTAACTTGCTAAACATGCTTAAGGCTAAGGTAATAAGGATTTAAGCTTAGGTTTTCTCAGAGACTTAGGTAGCCTTAGGGAAACTATAGCCATAATACATATGAAATTTGCTTTTCAATAATAGATGAGGAAATTTATCTTTTAAAAAAATAAATAAATATATACATTTAATGCTTATGATGTGATGCATCTTGAGTAAATTGTGTGTGATTGAGTATGCTCCTCAGTTGCATTCATTCGGAAAGAGATGTATGATGTCATAAGTAGATGTATTTCAAGTAAGTTGTGCGCATTAAGTAGCTTGGTTAGAACTTTGACTTTGTATTCTTAATTTTATTCTTAGTAAATTGAGATAAATTGGTAAATTTGTTGCTTATGCTATTAAGCTTGCTTGTTTTATCATTGTTGAACATTGGAAGTGTAATTATTAATTCATCCCTTTCTAACCTTTTTTGGAATAAAATTTTTTGCTAAGATGACTACATTTGTTTTGGAGAAGATGAAATTGTTTTAGCTTTTTCATATTAGATCTTATTTTGCTTGAGGGCAAGCAAGGTCTAAGTGTAGGGGAGTTTGATACAATGCAAATATGCATAGTTATTTGGGGTAGTTTAGTTGTTATTTCATTTGATTTTTGTTATATTTTTATGCTTATTTGATTATGAAAATGTTATTTTTATTCCCAAGTTTCTTTTATGTTTGTTTGTGCATTTTATACATGTTTTTAGGCTTGATTGGTATATGGAAAGAACTTTGGACTTTTTAGAATGAAATATGAAGCTTGTGAAGCCAAAGGAAGCAAGTTAGAAGCTGTGGCAAGTCATCACCATGGGATTGAGTCATCACAAAGATTTTTCATGACGAGTCATCACCCCTTGCCAAGTCGTTATAGAGGGCTTGCTATGTCGAGTCAGTATGAAGAGTTGCAGTTCTTTAACTTTGCATAATTTTTGTATTTGTCATAACTTTCTCTACAAACATCCAAATGAGGTGATGCAAGTCACATTATAAAGATAGCTTGAAGAGTTAAAAATTTTATGAAGAGACTTTCTAAATATAATGTCATTTAAATGGAAAAAAATGCCCTTGAAGTTACTACATCTGCAAAGGGCTGTGACTTTTCATGTCAAAGGGTACCTTTCAAATTCTAAATGAATTTTGATCCCTTGTAACCAAATTTAAGGTCTATATATATTTCATTTATAATATATAGGATAAGGAGGATTATTATGATTACTAGATAGAACAATTATAGAACAATTACTATTGCTTAGACTTAGTTCTAGTTTTTGAAGATCAACTAGAAGGAGACAAAGTCAAGAAGCAAGAAAAGAAGATTATTCTACACCAAGCAAGTGTTAGAATATTTTAGTAAAGGTTTTTATCTATTCACTTTCTTCTTTATCCCTTTTATATGTTGCAATTGATTTTCTTTTATTATTCTTTAAATATGTATTTTGGCTAAGTCTTGTATGAGGATTGCAATGATGAATTAATCTTAAGAACTAAATTTTTATCTTTTATTATTTATGATTTAATTTCAATTAGTGCAAATGGTGTTATGTATGCTTGATCATCATATGTAACTTGTTAATCAAAGTATTCACAATGAGTGTTGGGGTAATTTTGTGGAATGTAATTGAAATTACTTAGGAATTGAATATTGCTTGGAGACAAGGATTTCATCTTAAGGGAATAAGAAATAGTATAATATATTTTTGGTTTTCTTTTATCTTTATAATAAACGAGGGTGCTTGTACACTCTAATAAGAGGAAATACCTTTAATTGACAATGAGAATTACTTTTAAAGACTGTAACTAATTTCTAATCAATATGTTGTATGATAATTATATGCAAAGTTCTTATTTAATTCTGAATTGTAAATTCTTTCATGTATATATTTTATTATAATTTCTTATAAGAATTTCTGGTAATTAGTTAGTAAGTTAGATTCTTTTTATTTGTTACATTAACTATTATTATCTTGATATTGCTTTGACTATTCATTTGAGTATTTATTTGGTTAATACAAAGTTCAAATTCTCGAGTGTTTGACACCCGACTTGCTCTATGCTTAGTCCTAGAGACTAGGGTATTAGTTTGACCCGCAATCACTCTACACCTCAATTTCTATCTTAATTTCATTTACTTGCTTCTTTTCTTTTATACATGTCTCTGTAATGCCATTTTTCATTTATTTAATAATTTATTTATGATTTAATCCTTATGTTGACATCTTTTCTTTATAAATCTAATTTTGTATAACTTTCTATAATTTTTAATTAATTAAAGAGAGATTTTTGAGGCAGTTACGTTAGTTTAAATTCTATGTACCTTAACTATCTTTTTTGAGCTTGCACAGCCAATCGGTGCAGTCAGGCCACCTTGGCCACCTTTTTTTTTCACCATGGCTTATGTGACATATTCGCTCTTACCATTCCTAAGCTAATAGAGAAAAAAACTTTTTCTTTAGTTGTCATTAGCTCTACACTTCCTACAAACAACACGACACCAAATTCTCTTGGCAATAAAGGTGGATATATTTTAATAAAAATTGATTAGTAGGTTTATGAACAATAGTGATTCTTGGTAAAGGAGATTCTCCTTAGAAATTATGAAAAATTAAATAAAAGCTCATAACCATCTGAGGACTTTCATTTGCTTGGAAATTGATTTTGCTTGGTCGTGGATATTATCATGTCATCTTATCTTCTACGACAAGAAAAAAATTCTATTTTGGGATGTGGAATAATAGATTTGAAGCTTGGTGTCCTTCGATTGTAACATTGGACTTCAGATTTTGATATGATGAGTCAAAAATCCACTAATGCCCATATTTAAGTTCGACTTTATAGATTACCATAGGAATATTGGCATCCCAAAATTCCAGCTTCCATTGCCAAAGGAATAGGAGTTCCATTAAAAATTGACAATGCCACCATCAACTATTAATTTGGCCATTACGCTAGAATCTTAATTGATGTGGATTTCACTACTTCACTACTAGAAAATCTTATGGTTGAACGGGTTGGCAAAAGTTTTTTCATTGACGTGGTTTACAAAAATCTTCCTTCTTTTTGCATTGTATGTTATAATATTGGCCATGCCTCCTGTGAGTGCAAACAAAGAAAATAACTATTTGAGGATGCACTTCATATGCCCATTGCAGAAATGAAGAAAATATAAAAGCCAATGCCTAACCTGAACCATATTGTTTTAGTACAAAATGGTTTTGATAACCTACGCTCTAATACTGATGTTGATGTAGTTTTGCAACCAGCTCAACCTGATACTATTGAGAAATCCTTTGATAATGTAGCATTAATTGAGATTGTTAATGACAATGATGCAGTGTTTGATGTTTAGATTTTATAACAAACTCATTTTACTCCAATTTGTGATGACATTCCTCGTAATCTAGTTGATGATAGGGTGACAATGGGAACAAATGTTAAACACTACTAGAAAAGACTTCATTTGTAAAGGAAAAAGTCATCACTAAAACTAAAGTTGTAGATTGTTTTCATTGTGAAATATAGTTACAAATGTAGATTAAAAAAATTAAATTATTAAACATTACACACATGGACATAAATAAGAAATAATAAAAAAAATCATGTTTTGGCAATAAAAAATGCACATGAAAGTTATTCAACACAAAATAATTAATTAACTACCCAATAAAAACCACCAGCAAAAGCAAAAACCAAAATGCAAGAAATGTAAGATGTCACTAAGTAGTCTTCTGCTACTAATTCCTTAAAGAAAGAAATGCTTTAAAAGTTGAAGCTTAAAAAAGAAGAGACTAAGGAGCAATTAAAGAAGAAAAATGAAATCTTGAAGGGAAAATTGAATTAAGAATCACCTGATTAGTAGTTGGAGATGTTGATGGTTGTTCGTTGGATTGTTAAGAAAAAATCATATCCTTGAGCATTTTAAGTTCAACTTCCATAATATTTAAGCGAATTTTAACATTTTGATTCTCTTCTTCAGTTTGTTTAAGTTTGGCTTGAAGTTCAACCTTAGAAGAAGATAAATCTCTTAAACCTTTAGCCTTTATTCCACCTCCATAGCCAACAACATGTCTACGATATGGGGCACAAAAGGTCTTTTCCACTACCTCAGTATTAGTTAATGTAGTCTCTTTTTCCACTAACTCACAAATCTCATCCTATATGATAAAATAATAAAGCTCATAGAAAATCAAATTTCATAATTATGACAAAAATTTAACGTTTTAATAAATACTTGCATATTTTTCATTAGTTTTAGGTTCTATAAGCTTCTCATTCTTCTTGTGCGTCTCAAAAAATATTGTTGCTAAATTTGGAAGGTTCACTTCTTTGCCTTCCTTTATGACAACCAAACAGTGTCAAATAGTAGCATAAAAGTAAATTAACTATATAAGAATATAAAATTATTTACCATTTGATATATGACATCTCTAATGGGCTTACTACTGATACAGTGAGGCATTGTCAAATTTTTTCTATATTTAGAGTTTCGATCACTTAATTCCTATATTTACATTTTAAATAAATATACAAATTCACAATCAAGTTTTAGACTTATATATGATTTCATAACAAAGCAATAGTTCAACATTAAGAAATCATACAAAAAAGTAAACTGTACCTTGAATTTTTGAGATGAGAAATGATCCTTAACTAACCAATTCCAATCATCTTTGTTTACATTTGTAGATACCTTCCTTAAGACCTCTTGTAAGGGTTTGTTCTTTACATGTTTAAAATGTAGTCTTCCTCTCTATTTAGTCTATATCTCTTGCATGTGTTGCAACACATTATCTTGATGAATTTCTAAATCATCACCCTCAAATGCTCCTTTTAAGTAAATTATAAGTAAAAGTCCAAAAGAATAATCTCAAACCCATAAATATATAATATTTAAATCATTACCATAACAGTAGCCCATATGTGGTCTTTTTGTTCTTTGACAATCTCCCTCTATAGGTGTATTTTCATAGGATAAATATTTCGATCATGAGTAATCTTTCCTAAATGTCTTGAGAATGACTTGAGATCCTTCCCAACAGTTCTATTATTATAAAATTCTACTCTTAGTTTCTCTCCATTGTTTAAACTTGCAACATCCTTGCATTTGTTCATTCCTTTTACCCTGTTCTTTTTATTAACAAAGCTTATAGCTATAAATATACAACAATTTTAAAGGTTGTTATGTTTAATATGTATGAATAAGTATACCATATTCTTCAGAATATACCTATTGTATATTCCCTTGTAATGCTTTATTGTCTAGATTTAGATTCTTGGGGCAAAAGAAAATCATAAGATGGTACATTTAGCATGGACAACTCTATAAATAAAAGTAAATTTTAGTAACAATAACATAGATAAACTACAGATGCATTATTGTAGCCATTCATATTTAAAAATGATAATAACCTAAGTCAAAAGGTAGCTTAAGTAGTTAAGTAGAGGCATCTTCAATATACAACTACACCCCCCAATTTACATATTTTGGGGTGAAACTAAAACTTAATACATGAGAGGGCAGAAAATGTTGCAGTACAGAGAAATAAAGTAAAATATCAATTAGGATATGAATGAAATAATGATAAATAAAAGTAAAATAAAATTTAGAATTACACGAGGGTTCAAATAATGATAAAAAAAAGTAAACTAATAAGGAATGTTGTCCATAAATAACAATAGAAAAAAGGATCTAAAGGAAAAGTTGATTTATAGAATAAATGATACATGCACGGTTAATGTTATTCTTTTAATAGATTTTTTTTGTGTTTTTGTAACAAGTTAATATTTTATTAGATTATAGTATATATCTACAAGGTTTGCCTTTTAAGGTTATTTCTCACCTACATTATATTATGCAGAGGATAGAATGTTTACATCCCTTTCAAAATCTATACTGCCAATTTTAAAAAGAATAATAATAAAGAAAACATGCCCAAATGTTTGTACACATCTCTGAGCTATTTATTGAAATTGGAATTCTTTGTATTATTTTCTATATGATTTCAGTGGCATTGCCAAATGTCTTCCACTGGGGAAAATATTCAAAAAATTGTACAAATTAGGGTATTCATACCTTTTATATATGTTTGAAGACAACCATTTTTATTTTCTTTAGATAAAAAATTTTAAATCAGTAGTTTATAAAAATTTTTATCAATAAAAATAAATAAAATAAAAAATTAGTTCACCCAAAAATAGAATTTAACATTACAAGACTTAGACCACATTTCATTTGAGCCATGAAGGTACAATTGGTTCCTATTTATATGATCTCAAAATGACAATAGTAGACAATATTAAGTATTTTGGAGTTTCTTTAAGCATTTATATCATGGTGATTTTAACTCATAAAAAGATGTTGCTTCAATATGCATGTGCTTTTGTTACTTATGCATGTTAAATTGGCTGCTCTTGAACTCAGCTCAAGATTCAAAAATGGAAGGGGTGTTGGGTGCATAGAAATTTATCAGAGACAAGCTCTACACAAGATCAAAGATGAGCTTATTGACAGCAATAGAGAGGCATCACTTGTAGCAACCACATGGGTCACGTCACAAACTTTAACATCTCTAATATGCTACTGAGAGGTAAGATGAGTGATTCTTTATATAAATTAAGACATCTTACTTACTTATATTTAAGTATTAATGATTTTGGAGGCAACCAATTCCCCAATACTAACAATGTTCCTTTCCTAAGTTATAATATTAGGATCTCTTGAGTGGTTATTTTAGTGGTACCATTTCCTAAGTTACAATAAACATATATATGAATTAAATACACAACAACTACAAGGATCATTAATCTAATTCAACTTAATAGTTCAATATGGAGTTTTCCTTATAGTTTTATTTAATAGATCACTACAAGTTTATGTATAGAGAAAAGCATGATCATGATATATAATTAGGAGTAAATGATATTGACCATAAAACTGATGCCACTAGTAGGCAGGAAGCTAATCAACAAGTTATGTTAAAATGGTAGCAAATTATAGTTGAGTCAAATTATAGTTGTCTCTTAATTATTAATAGATTTTTTTGCCTTTTATTTAACTAAGTAGTTGAGTTCCAATTCTATAATATTAATAATTTAGATGGCAGTAACAAATTATGAGATCAGAAAAGAAAGGCACATTTGTTTCGTGTTCAGTAGCTAACGAAGTTTGAACTGTTAAAAAGGACCATACTCCAAATGAGAAAAAGAATACTTGAAGTTGCTGAAATGCAGTAAAAAAGCCATATATAAAATAAAAAAAATTCAAAAATAATGTCCACCTTGTAGTGGTTCTTGAGATGCAATTGAATTCTTGGAGTTATTCTAGTTGAATTCATTGAATAAGTGGTAGAGTTGACTTCAATTGTATTATTGGCATATCTAGATCTTAACTAATTATACAAGCTATTTTCAAAATTGATATTATTAGTTCTGTTACATAGTTTGTGATAGCTGGAATTGTCTTTATAATAAATGTTTGCAAATTAGAAGGCCTAGTAGAAAATGCTTGGATGTTTCTTTTACTAATTAAGAGTTAATTTCTTCAAATTTGAGTTAAGCTTTGATTATTGCAGTGTTCCAAGGAGAAAGTTTATTCATCTTTGTTAAAAAGGTCATTTAGGTTGGTTTGGCTTACTTAAAAGTATATATTTGGATGGAGATAAATTCTAAACTTCACTCTAGAATTAGTGAAGCTGAAGATTTTTTTTTTCTAATACAATTTCTATGATCATGATAAACATATACAGAGTAGAATGCAATGGACACTAACATTAGACTTCACATCAAGCCATTATGTTGTTGAACTCTATTTAATAACTAGATTATTATAGATGGTTTATAGTTTTCCTCTATCATTTTATCTATTATGAATGTTGTTGTTGTTTTTTTTTGTGAGCACTTTTTTTCTACTAATCAACTTGTTGGGTATTTAATTAACATGGAATGATTTTATAATGAAGAAAGCATAATTAGAATTAGTACATAATGAAGTTATAGCATGAGACTTCTGTAAAACATATTAAAACTCACAAGGCTTTTGAATTGGGAAATGCTTAATTGTTTGACAATGTTTATAATGCTAGATAATTTAAAATGAAAGCTTTTGAATCTATAAGACAAACTATAAAGTTATGTTCTCTTTGTTATTTTATTTCTTTTCTTTTTGTTCTTTCAATGCTTCTTAGCTGAATCATTAAGCCACTAATATAAATATGGTTTTTGTATCATTATAACCAAATTACCAATATTTCAGTGACAATCTTCAAGCTTAGGTTTCATATACAAAAAAACAACGAATTAATCAAACAACAAACATGTAGAAAGAAAATAAAATAAATGCAAAAAAAAATTATAGAATAAACTTGAGAAAGTAGCACCGTGAAGCACAAAAGAAGGTAACTAGACAGAAGAAGGAAAGATGATGAAGAAGTGTGAGTAGACAACCAAATTCACATAAACAACAAATACACATAAAGAAAATAAAAGAAATCAACAAAAGATATATAGAAAATGAAGATAACACCAAAAAGCACAAGAGAAGGCAGATTTAAAATAAAAACAACAAGTGGACAAAAAAAATTGAAGAATTTGAGGAAGGAGATGTATAGAAAGAAAGATATAAGAACAATAAAAAGAAGCAGAGGAATGACTTCATTTTTTAGTTCAGAATTTAAACTTTTAATGGTTAAAAGAGATAAATTAAGCACATCTACATGTATAAAGCTAGATTTGTGCCAATTTGAAATGCATAACTTATAAAAAACAAAATAAGTAAACTATGGTACAATGGAAAATGTCTATCCTATTTCCATTAATGGAAAAACCTAATGATTCATTAATGGAAAATGTTTATCTAGTCTCTAGTACAAGTTTAAAATTAGAAATTAAATAAAAAAGTTAAGAATTCAAAATTAATTAAATAAAGAATCAAAGAAACTGAAGAAAATAGAGAAGAAGGATTGAAGAATATGTGAGAATGAATGTCAAAATGAGAGTTTTATAGGGTTTAGAGGAGCAAAAATGATATAGAATCATATTCACCTGAAAACAAAAGATAAAAAGTAAAGTTTAAGCACTGAAAGTTTAATTAAAGTTAAAAAAAAATAGCATAAAAACTTGGCAGATGTTGAACTTAGAAAAGAACAAGGAAGATGAATGTGAAATTAAGTAGAACACAGTGATTTTGAGAACGGAATAAAAAATAAAAGATTCAAGGGCAAATTGTGAAGATAAAATAGAAGGAAGAGGAAGATTCGACATCGATTCATGGCATTAAAGAGTGAGGGAATCAGTTTTGGAATTTTCATGGTTGGTGTGTTGAGAAAAAATAATGATCCATTATGAAAGTGAGGTTTCTATTGTATTTGATAGCTTTTTCCTTTCATTGAGGGATTTTCCTTTTCTTTTTCCTCATTCTTTTTTTCCTAATTTTTTTTGCCCACATTATATTCCCAAGATTAGGACATTCCAGCCAATTATGACCATACTAAAAAACATTTAGCAATGACTTTTTAAGGTCATCATTAATTATATGCACTTTAACAATGAAATAAAAATTTGGTCGCTAATAACAAACTTATAAGGATGTAATTCTATGTGGTTGTTAAAAGTTCATCATAAAAAGCCTTTTTTCTTATAGTGGAAATGCAAATTGATGTTCATAACATGGAGGATGACACAGCAGAAGCAAACCTGGAAGAAACTAATATAATTCATGCTTATGATCCTTTAGCTAATCATGAAAGGCTTAATTCTTCGAAACCTAGAGCCTTTTGGGCAAATGAGATGGAAAAGGAAGATCTTTGGATTGAGTTAAGTCAAAAAAAATCTTATTATAAACAGGAGAAATCACTCTTTCTAAATGAGTAATAGGAAGCTTGATAAACTTAATTTATGAAGATTATTTTTTGGAATTATAGGGGCATGGGTAATGATAATACTCAAAATACCCTCTTTTCTTTTTGTCATCGTTATTCTCTGGATTTTTTTTTTGCTTGGTTAAACCTTTAGTTGATTTTAGCTTAATTCAGACTTCTTTTTAGAGTGCATCTAAATCTTATTGCTACTAATGATAGAGTATTGCATTCCATTTGGTTTCTTGAAAAGTAAGGATTATTGCCTCCTTCTTTTATTTGTATTCATGATTAGCATATTACTTTGTATAATGCTTTTTAGAGACTTTCTTTTGTGTATGGCAATGTGTAGTGTAATCACTAAAGGCTTTTATGGGATGATTTATTTAATATGGCAGTGAATGCTTCAAATAGTTAGTATGTCATTGGCGACTTTGAAACTGTTCTAGGGGCTTATGAAAAGTCTGGATGGCCTCCTGCTTCTGCCCCTTGCCATGATTTTCTATCTTTCATGGATGATTGTCTTTTATCCAACATTCCATCTCATGGGGCCATTTTTACCTGGTGTAATAGCCGTCATGGTAGGGATAAGGTGGAATGTAGACTAGATAAAGCTTTGGACAATATGGAATTTTTTAATCATTAGACAGAAAGTTCTTGCTCAATTCTTCCTTATCATTATTTAGAACATAACCTATTATTTCTGAGTTGTGCTTTTACAGATAAGAAAATTTCTAGATTCCATTTCCAAGCTATATAGGTCATTCATTCTCATTTGAGGGATTTCATTACAAATAATTGGTCTGTCCTTTGTGATGCTTCTTATCCTATACAATTACTTGGAGTTAAGCTGAAACGTCTTTGTTCAGCTCTTCGAATCTAGAATTGGGATGTTTTCAGTCATTTAGATGCTAATATTAATATAGCTACTTTGGTGCTGAGTAACATTTAAGCTGAAATTTCATCTTATGGTTTCATTGATGATTTGCATATATAGGAAATTAATGCTTATGCAGATTTGGATATTCATCTAAAGCAGCAAGAAATTTTCCTTAAAGAATGTAGTTGTTTAAAGTGGCTTTTTGTAGGTGATCAAAATATTGCATTTTTCATCAATAATTTGC
The DNA here is from genome assembly GCA_947683625.1 of Mallotus nudiflorus. Classification (NCBI taxonomy): domain Eukaryota; kingdom Viridiplantae; phylum Streptophyta; class Magnoliopsida; order Malpighiales; family Euphorbiaceae; genus Mallotus; species Mallotus nudiflorus. The sequence continues at coordinate 59,802 of CANTUR010000251.1, forward strand.
TCAGAAAAGGCCAAACCATGGTATTCATCACCTTAGAATTAATAGGGAGATTTCAAATAATAAAAAGGCTATTGAGGAGTATATTCTTAGCTTTTATCATAACCTCTTTCAGGTAGATAATTCAATTTCTTCTAATTTATATTTTATTAAAGAGGTGGTGCCTTCATCTCTAATGAAGATTATGGTTTTCTTACTTAATGTCCCTATCTTGAGGAAAATTAATCAAATGTTTTTTAGATGGATGCTCACAGTGCTCTTGGGCCTGATGGATTTATTGGCATTTTTTCATAAAACTTATTGGGATGTGATCTTAAAGTCTATTTGTGATTCAATTGAAATTTTTTCTAATTCTAACTTCATCACTATAAGATTTAATTCTAGTTTGATGATTTTGATTCCTAAGGTTGTGGATGCAATTGCAATTGAGGAATTTCATCCTATTGTGCTTTGAAATTTTAGTTCTAAGATTCTTATTGATCGCCTTGCAATTATTTCTAAGAAGATTATTTTTGGAAATAAGTTTTATTTTTTTAAAAATCACCATATTACAAATTGAATAATTGGTGCATCTGAGGGTGTTAATCTGCTGAATAAATCATGTTTTGGTGGTAACATGGCAATTAAAATTAACATTCGGAAAGGTGTTTGATACTGTGGATTGGAATTTTTTATTGGATGTTTTAGAAGCTTTTGGCTTTTTCTTTAAATTTAGAGATTGGATTCTCTCTATTCTTTCTTCTTCTAGGCTTTCAATTATGATTAATAGCAAGATTCATGGCTTTTTTGCTTGCTCCCAAGGACTTTGTCAGGGGGATCCTCTTTCTCCCCTTTTCTTTTGCATTACAGAAGACTTTCTTAGCCGGTTAATTTCCTTTAAAGTTAATCATCTTGCTCTATTCTCGATGCTCTTATTTCCCTTCTCATTTTTTGTATGCATATAATATTCTGTTATTTGCCAAAGCCTCTCTTCGCAATATTAGAGCTATTAATAAAGTTTTCCATAATTATGAACAAATCTCTGGGCAATTGGTAAATTGGTCGAAATATGAGATTTTCTTTGGTGATAAAATAAATGCTCAAAACTTCCAAGTTGCTCTAAATAGTAGGTATAATTAATGGTCATCTACCATTTATTTATTTAGGTGTTCTTTATTTGTAGGAGCCTTAAAATGCAAATGATTGAAGCACATTGTTAATAAGATTTATTTAAAATTTTCCAAATGGAAGGGAAATTGTTTATCTATGGCAGGTTGGCTTACTCTTATTCAATCAATTATCACTAGCTCTTGTTTCATTCTTTTGCGGTTTATAAGTGGCCTACTGCTTTTGTTCATTTTATTGAGCAGTTAATACGAAATTTTTTATGGTCTGGATCTATTTATGATAGAAAATTGGTTAGCCCTTGGAATCTCTCTTGTCTCCTTATAATAAAAGGTGGCATTAGTTTAAAGTTGCTGACTCATTTAAATAATGCCATGCTAAGTAAAATAGTTTAGAAGCTTATTATTTCTCATGATTTCCCAATGTAGATTTTAAGAATCGATTTCTTAACCCTTCTAGGATGTCAAAAGACTCTTATTTTCAACCCTTCATTTGGTTCTCTATTAAGAGCATTTATTTGTATCTTTGATTAGATATTCAATGGTTTATTGTCTCTCACAGTAATTTCAAATTTTGGACTAACAATTGGATAAGTCCTATCATTACAAATTAGCTTGCCATTCCTACTCAAGAGAAAAAAAAATTTAATTGCTCTGGTTAGGGTGGCCATGGTTCGAAACTAAAAGGTTTTGGTTTGAAGGTTTATGGAATTAAACTTGAACCACATACAAGACGGTTTAGGGCCGGTTTCGGTTCAAAATCAAAATTCAATTTGAAACTGGTAAGTTTCGGTTCTGGTTCTAAACTTTTTTTATTTTTTATTTTATAATTATATTTAAGTAATTTAAAATATTTTAATAATTTTTAAAACAATTTAAATTAAGTAAAATATACTAATACAATTAAAAATAAAAGTGAATAAATTTTAAATAATAAGCGAATTAAAATTAACAATGAAAATAATAGACAAAAATTAAAGGGCTTGAACTTAATTTTCTTACCAAAAATTGAGTTGCCTATGTATCCTTTTGGTCAATAGTTTTAATATATTACTTATTACTATAGTTATACACATTTGAATGCCATATTGACACTTGACTATATGTAAAAATTATATATAAAGTTCTATTTTCAGCAAATAATTTATAATTTTTATTTTATCAAAATTATTTTATCTATATTTATTCTTTAATCTTTTCATTAAGCAACTAGTTATATATAAAAATTAAATTAAGTGATTGTGACTTAAAAAAAAATTATATATATATATATATATCTGAACTGCTGGTTCGAAACCTTTGAACTAGTAGTTTCGGTTTAGAACCAATGGTTCACTATTCAAAGAAATTTGAACCGACCCTAAACTGGTTTTCATCCAGTTTAGAGCTGACTTTGATATATATATATATATATATATATATATATATATATATATATTAGTAGTTCGGAACCGTTTAACTAGCAGTTTCGGTTTAGAACCACTGGTTCACTATTTAGAAAATTTGAACCGATCCTGAACTGGTATTCATCTAGTTTAGAGCCTATTTTTTTACCGCTGGCTTAAGGCTCAAATTGGCCCGTCGCCACCCCTAGCTTTGGTTTTGGAATTCATAGTTTAGGATTCTTAGGATCTTGCTTGTATCTCCAATGAGGCGGTCAAAGCTAATATTACAGCAGTTCCTATATTTAAAGATGACTGCAATTCTTGTGTTTAGAAATTAATGAAAAATGGTGCTCATTCAGTTAAAGTTATATATAATTTGTTGAGGGTGTCTAGACCATATGTATTATAGCATTCTTTTATTTGGAAAGAGTTTTTACCTCCTTTAAAATCCAAAACTTATTAGAGGGTTGTTTTGTGCTATCTTCCCATAGAAGATAATGTACAAAAAAAAAGTCTTTCTTTTCCATTTCGCTACATCTTGTGTTAGGCTTATAAAGAAATAACTAATCATTTATTGTTAAATTACATTTTTGCTACTTCCATTTGGCATGCAATCTCTTGCTTGTTTGGTAAAAGAGTCAAGGTTTCGAGTTCCTTAGTTGATCTAATCTTGGATGCTACTTCTCACTCCTTTAGCTTGCAAATGGCTGCCATATGGAATTCTACAATAGTGAGTGGCATTGGATAATTTGGTGAACTTGTAATGCAACAACAATATATGAGGATAAATTTCTAAATATTCATGACACCTTGTACCATTTCTAATTTATAATTAAGGAAATGGATTTTTTCCATATTGGTACAACGTATAATTCCATGTAGGATTTCAAACTTTTTTAGATGTTGCAAATTAATGGGAATCTAAGAAAGGCTCCAATTATCATTTCAATCATTTGGCAAACTCCTCCTTCTGGTTGGATTAAAACAAATTCTAATGGCTTAGCTTCGGGTGCCCCTAATACTACTAGTTATGGTGCCATTTTTCAAACCTCAGGAGGTCTTCCAAAAGGGCCCTTTTTCTTTTGGCATTGGCTTCAATTTCGCTTTTATTGCAGAGCTGAATGTTGCAATCAAAGCTATGGTAATTGCTTGGCAAAATGGATGGCATAGTCTTTAGTTGGAGTGTGACTCAACATATGTGGTGCAACTTTTTCACTACAGCTCTAAACAAGTCCCTTGGGAATTGAAGCTGCAATGGCAGAATTTTCTTCATCACATTTCCCAAATGAACTTTCTGATTTCCCATATTTATCAGGAAGGAAACAGGGTTGCTGACTTATTAGCTAAACATGGTGCTGCTAATTTTGATTTTAAATGGTAAGATCTAGCTCCAGAGTTCCTATATTTTGCTATTTGTAATGACTTTAGTCATAGGGCCAATTATTGGTTGTGTTAGCCTTTTATTAGCCTTTTAGTTTCTCTTTTATTTATATGACTTTCTATTTTTGATTAATGCATTTTTAGACACTAAAAAAATGATGATCACACTAAGAGTGTGTCAACCTAGTTGAGATGTTTGGATTCGTTTCCTGATTTCTGATCTCTAATCTCTTCCTAAAAAAAATATAACTTTCTACTCTCATCTCCTTTTCTAATTCATTTTTATTTTAATATTTTGAAAATTCTTACTACATATTTAATATCTAATATTTCTTATATGTATTTTCTAATTTATTTGTGTTAATTCTTACTTTGATTTTAATGTATATGTTAATATAATTTTTATTTTTATTTTTTACCTTGATTTTAACCATAATTTCCATTTTATTTACTTTATTTCAATAATTTCTTTCATAATAATTTTTATTCTTATTTTATCTTGATATTATTTTATTTTTCCTTTTTAGTACATCTTAAAGGATTTTCCTACCAATTTATCTTCTTTTCTTCATTTAGTTTTTTTTTCTATTTTAGTTATTATTATTTCATGTCCTTTATGAAAAATCGCTTTTATAATTCATTTGTGTATATTTATTTATTGCATATTATGTTGCATTCTATGTGATCACTCATAATGTTGAAATTCAACCAAGATCTCAAAATTAATTGTTTTTATTATCTTCTTTTTTAAATTAATTTATGATGATTGTTAGGATAAAAATGAGGCAATAATTGGTGATGTGTATTCAATTTATCTAAGGTACAAAATTTGTATCTTGAGACCTAATTTAATGAATTATATACATTATTAATTAAAGGTCTTAATTTGACCAATTAATCACAATAAATTTGGTCTTTTTATTACTTTTTAACTTTTATCTTTTTATTTATTTATTTGGAAAATATTATTTAAGTTTATCGTTTTTATTTATCTTTTCAAATATTTCTTTTTACAAGTTCTTCAATCATTTTCCATCTTATTTCTTATTTTTATTTAAATATCATTTTTTTTATCAAAATAATGGCCCCGAAACTCAGACAATAAGGATAAAATGAAGAGGAGGAGTCTACTCGAGTGTTTGTCTTTCTTTTCCCAATTCTCTTTAATTTATTATTATTGTTGTTGTTGTTGTTATGGTTCATTTCATTTTCCATATTTAGGATGCCATGTATAAGAAATTTATAACATGTAAATATGCCATGATTATGCCATGTATATTCATTATGCCTTTAGAATTGCCATATTATGAATATGTACATCATGCTAGTTCAATATCTTCCATTATTATGCAACATCTTTTGCCATGTTTATTTAATTATTATAATAAATATGTTCATGCATTATGTCATGTCCATGCATCACTATTCATTTTATCATATTGTTATTATGTGCTTGTGCAAATATATTGTGCTTGCATTTGTGTGTAATGGTTAATCCAAAATGGTACATATTTCTTGGAAGCATTGTTTATAACTAGTAAAGCCAGCCCTGCTCAGCATCCAAGCGATATGGAGATGCCTTTGACATATTGAGTATGCTTTTACTGACATTGACATACGAACCCAATGCTTTATTTAATGGGCGAATGCAACTCTTAGTGAGGGATCAGAGTTTGCCCTTAACCGGACAATTTCTTGGGTGATACTAAGTGGTGACTCTAGTTTCTCCTTTCTGGGCAAAGGATTGTAAGTGCACTTGTGCCATCCCTAAGCTCTTCCAATATTCCCCTTACATTCCTTCTATTTTTCTGTAATAAAGAAAAAGGGATCATAATCCAAATGGTGTCGAGTTGGATCCACTAGCATAAACAATTATAATATTTATTCATTAACAATTTACTAGCCTGGTTGCAGACATTATGTCAACACGATCCTAGGGAATCATATCACAAATAAGGTCTTTTAATCTCATATTGCTTACTTAGAGTTAAAGTTTCATTTTTTTAAATTCCCCTTGACTTTTGTATCTTAATTACGGTCTTATATCTTAATATAATAAAGTGGAAGGCTGTGTCTTAGACATATTATGCCAACTCACCGAACCTTGCCATGTCTATAACATAGACTTATTATCTCTTAATGCCATATGTGCTTGAGTTTGTTGTTATATAACTCAAAGGTTCTCATATGCCAACATATTATTATTAATGTTATTCTCCATCTTATTGCATTTGTTTACATAACATTTGCACATTTTCAATTGTCTTTCACACATTGACATATGTTTGACCTTAGAGTTTATTCGTTTCTCCAACAACATCTAGATTAAATACAATTCAGGTTAATATTCATAATTAATAATACAACCACAATATACTACAACATCATTAATAGATAAAAATAGAAAACTACTACAACAATAACAATAATATAAAAGTGCTTTTCTATAGAAAATGGTAATAGAAAAATAACAAATATTTAAGTATAAAGTAGTAGCAAAAGGTAGGAAACTTAAAACAAGTAATAGTTACAGCTACAATATAGAAAAGCTCCTCCAAGAAGAACATCACCCTATCTCATCCCGAAAAATAGCATTAAATAAAATAAAACAAGCTAAATATGGATATATATCAACCACCAACGCAAAAACAATAGAATATAAAGTAATAATAATATTATTACTTAATATAAAGCAATAATAGCAATATCACTCAATAGAAAATAATTATTTTTTTTAATAAATAGATATTAATTTATTGATAATATGAGGGGAAAAACCACTTGGAAAAATCCTAAGTGATGAAAAACCCCTCCTTAAAACTAAACATAAAATGAAAGTTGGCCAAAATTAAATAGCAAACTGAAACCTCCCCAGCTAAGAATACAAAACCAATAAAAACTCAAAAGAAAATAACAAAATAAGAAAAAACATCTTCGAGACCCAAATTAGCAAGTAAGGTCAAGTGTGGAACTTAAAAAAAATGGCTAAAATAAATAGCAAATTGAAACCTCCCCAACTAAGAGCACAAATCCAGCAAAGACATAATAAAGAAGACTAAAACTATGGAAAAAACATCTCTAGGACACAATAGCAAAGATATAATAGAAAAGACTAAAATTTTGGAAATAACATCTCTAGGACCTAAAGTAGTAAAAAAAGTCAAGCCTTTGCACCAGCAACACACAAACTGATAGTATGAAGCACAGTTGAAACCAAGACACAAGCAAGAAGATAAAAACCAAAATAGCCAACAACTTTCCATCATGAAACTAAATAACTAGAAACTGCAGAGAATAGAGAAACAATAGTAGTCAGAGGTAGGCAAGATCAGAGCAAAAATAATATAATATATATCAATATTTTAATATAGAATAACACCTATAATAATAATAATAATATAAGAAGTAATCTTTACATGTCCCTCCTCAAGAATTAATAATAAAGTAGTAATGAATAAAACATACCTATAATAAAAAGAGAACACCCTTTAGTTCAGGAAGAAACTAAATTTGTCCAAATTTTCATTTCTGTTGATTTTCATATTTCTACTTTTGTTTTCTTGAAAAATTCAAATATTTATATCTACCTTAACATTTATAAATGATTGGACACTTCAAAATTTTCTAACATACTGTTTTATGGTAGTTCTTCTGGTAATAGGTATGGCAACAATAGCTTTTTGATTTGAAATTTAAATGAACATACTTTTAATCCAACAAATTTACATAACTTAAATGAACACAAATATGTAAAATTACATACGTTGATCTCCACAAATATGTGTCATGTAAGCTAATGCATCTTTAATTTTCACTTGACAAATTAAACAATTGTACTCAATTTATAATTACACTAAAAAAATTTAGATGTATATCAAGATACCAATAAAATTAACATAATTCCCAATAATAATGTACTTAAATTCCAACTAGATACAAGCATGTAACAAATATTAGAAATATTATGAAAGCATATATAGTGATTGATTCCTACATTATTAGCTTCCAATGGATTAAAACTTATAGCCTTAATCTTCTTTGCAAGTTTTGAAGTTTGAAATAGAGCTTGCCATATTTATTATAAGATATGAATACTTAAAAAAAGAAATATAAAGAAAAATGGTAAAAGTAAAAACTAACTATAATCCAAAAATATTGAATAAAGGTACACTCTTCCTTAATCAATGAGTTCATCTTAATTACATTTGATGTTGTAGTTCTACAAATAATTTTTTTAACTTTTCATCTTTTACTTGTCTCTATTCCTAGTATATGTTTCATTTACATGCTATATTGAAACATGGCATAGAAATTAGCAGTAAAATGATAATAAATTTTTTTAATCAAAATTGAATTCAATGAAATTATAACTAAGCTTACTCAAAATTTTTGAGTATCTGAATGATGTTCTACTAGCCATGTCCATTGCACATATTCAACTTCAAGAAGATAGTGATTTAATCTTTCTTTATATGTTTTATACTTTTGATAGTAATTTCTTCTTAACTGATATCTCTAATCTCTAAATCTTCTGATAAGTACCTAACTCACAACATGATCAATAAAAGAATCATTTTAAAGCACATACATTTTCTAAAATAATATAACAAAATGATATTAAGAGAAAAGTCTTATAAGTGATATGATTTTATATAAACAATAAAATATTATAAGAAATTCACATTAGATTCAAGGAATTAACCTTCAATGCTTCAAAAAGCTTATTTTTAATATCTTCACTTATACCAGCCTATTTGTTACATCAAAGGAGAAAATTACTTGTCAAGATAGCTTGTCTAAGTAATGAACTGTTGTGCATTCACTCTAATGACTTGTTGTAAACATAAAGGTATTTAAACATGCACTGGTGCTTAATTGATTCCCTTTTCTATTTCCACTTTGCACCTCAATTCTTTCCTCATTTTGCTTTTAATACTATAAAAGCAATCTCAATTCTTTCCTCATTTTGCTTTTATATTGCTATAAGTCATAAAAAATTATATCAAAAGCATACTTTCAGTTTCCTTAACAAATACTAAAGTGCTACCCTCTATGTTAAAATATTTTGTTGCCTCTACCATAAAAAATAGATATTTTTAAGTGCCAAAAGTTAAAATTTTTCATAACATTTAAAAAAAATAATTGATGCTTAAAGCACCAAAAACATTAGCCAAAACAACTATAAATTAATTAGCAACAGTGTAGTTTCATAATTATAAAACAACTACTAAACATTAAGCACCAAAACATAGAAAAAACCAAGAATAATACAGATATTTTAAACTAAAAATCTATAGAAGTAAAATGATCAGGTAGGTTAATTTAAAAATGCATCATCTTTGCTTTTCAAGTCAAAAAAAGTAATAAAAGGTATTTTAATAATTGAAAAAAATAGCTCACTATAAACAGGAACAATTTAAGACATTTAGATATCAAACATATAAACAAGAGTAGTAAAAAAATTAAAAGTATAGAAATAATGTTCATGCTACAAAATAGTATATAGTGTAGGTATGATTACTATAATTTTTTAGTCCACAATTGATTTAAAAGTTTAATAGCTTTTGGATTTTTTCAGTCTTCCTCTTCCTCTTCCTCTTCATCCTCTTCCATTTCCTCTTTCTCCCTATCCACTTCCCACCCATCATCCTCATCCTCATCATTATAACCATCACCATTATCCCCCTTTTCTTCAATCAATTTTACTTTTTTTTAAAAAAATTTTACAATGCAACTTTAGTTGACAATTTTTGGCTCTATATCTTCTCTTGCTAATGAATTGCTCATATCATTAACCTCAATAAAATGATAGTCATAATTGTCACTCAAAGAAGCCTTCATAATATAACAGTATGGGTATGTGTCATCATAATTCTCCATATTAAAAGGCATATATAGAAGTTGCACAACATAGTTTTCACTACTATTCATCAATTTGAGTTTAATTAATCCATTACATAATAGACTATACAACTTGCCTTGTTAAACAAATGGTTTATCAATTTGTAAAAATGAAGTGATATTTGTAGTGATTAGCCCATTTTGTTCCTTCTTTATACCCTTTTGCTCATCATGTACATTATACCAAGCACATTAAAAGAGCTTTATCTATTATTGTCCATATATTCTAATTTAATAATATCTTTAAAGTAACCAAAATATTCTCTCTTTTAATTATAATTTCTTGGATGGAAAAAACTTACTTTATAAAAGGTTGAACTTCATTATAATTTCTTAAAACATAGAGCTGAGCTCATTTCCAATCTTGAAACCTTGATTCTTTTATCTTTCCTTTACCTAAAGATTTCTACTTTGTGAAAACCCAAATAATTATAGGTGCAACACATTACCAACATTATAATTTTTTTTATCTACATTTAAATCGTGTTTTAGTTCTACCCAAGTACTTGAAACAAAAGCTTAGACACTCATTTTCAATATAACCTTATTCTATTGAGTTGTTTAGATGTGTTTTATTATGCACATTTGACTTATACTTATGCATACATCTATATATATTATAAAAAAAATTAAAAGTTTATTAATTGTGTCTAAATAGAATTCCATTATGAGTAAACATATTTGCAACATGCATCCATACCTTTCAAAAGGAACCATCTAATAATATTGAACTAGTTCAACCATTTTTGCTTCATTTGCTAAGTGAATAGGCAAGTGAACCATGACATCAAAAAACAATAGGAGAAAAACTTGTTTAAGCTTGTGAATAGTTCTTGGGATGTTGCATTCTAATCTTTGAATATAATTACTTGATGAACATGCCTATCTTAATTAAAAGCTCATAGAATTCTTTAGACAATATCCCATTAAATGATAGACCAATTAAGTCTTGTATGAACACACAATAGTCATGTCTTTTTAATCCAAATATTGTACCTTCATTCACATTGACATACTTAGCCATATAAGTGGAGTACCCATCTAGAACCTTTACAATAGATATAAACCTACAAATATCTCTTCTTTTTTACTTTAAAGTGCAAGTAGTTAGTATTTCATGTTTACCTCTAAGTTAGGATACTATATGGAAATCCTTATGAATGCCTATTTCTTCAATATTTTATATGAGCGTTAACATTATCTTTTCTTTTTCTAGCAATTCCCATTATTGTTCTAAGTATGTTATCATAAACATTCTTTTCAATATGCACGATATCTTGATACGAATGCATAATAACTCTCTAAACTTATCTTAACTTTTATATTTATCTGATGTGTTTAACTCTAATAACTGTTGATAAACATTGCAATCTTGTATTTGTATATATGTTGTAATTGGCATAAGTATATATATACCAAGCATCAATAATAATATCATCATATTTATTTTCTACTAAATACCTTTACATGGCATCAAAGTATATAGAGGTTTAATAATCCAATCCCTAGATGACTATTGAAAGCTCAACTAATTGTACCATTGTACCTGGAATCTCCAATTTTGCAACATCCACTATACAAGTCTCTTCTCTACCAAATATCTCAACCCATTTACTAGTAAAATTAAACTTAACAAATTACCTATTATAGAATGCACAAATTATGCCTTTACTTTATAGTTACAACTTGGCTAAACACATTGATGGTCATTTGCAAGCTAAAAAAAAAGATAGAAAATGCTAAGTTTATCCTACATTTTGATGCTTGGTTTCAATAAAGACCATCTAGTCCTGAGATGGATCATAGGATCTATAATTAAGAGTTTTGTTACACAAGTAGTTGGAACATCTAGTGCTAAAAATGCATAGGATAGACTAGTAAGGACTTATGCCTCAAGCTCAAATAAAAACTATTAAATCTGAATTTTTTAAGCTATAAAGAGAAATGAATGAGTCAATTATTACCTACACTCAATGTGTTAAGAGTATTTCAAATTAGCTAGCTACTTTGCAATGCCCAGTTAATGAAGATGAATTAGTGCATGTAATTACAAATGGTTTAGGACCATAGTACCATCCCTTCATTAAATCACTTGAAAATTGAATCGATTTAGTCTCTTTTAATGATCTATATGGCCAACTACTAAGTGAAGAATCAAGCCTAATTGTAGAAGAAAAATGCAAAAAGGCTATATTATCTATACCACCTTTAGTATTTTACAGTTCACGCCTTCCTTCCTTTAAAGGACAAAGAGGTAGGTCTTTTAGGTGATGAGGAAGCAACACTTCATCATGATAGTTGCAATAATAAAATTCTCCTTTAAAACATTCTTATTTAGTCTTAACATCATCATAGAATGCTGATCACTTATTATGTCATAATTGCCATGGAATAGGTTGCATTACAAAAAACTGTTCCTTACTAAAAATTGATCATGACATTCGAACTTTCAATCCCTAGCCTACTTCTAATTTTGCTTTAACTTCTCAAACCACTTAGTAATGGATCATGGACTCTATTGTACTGATTATTTAACTCTTAACATCAAAAATTAAGTAATCGTAAAGACCTTTAAGGCCTTTATGACATTATAATTGGCAATGGTAAAACCAATCTCTCATATTGGCTCCTCATATTGTGTTTCGCTAAATAAATTCTTTGGTTTACAAAAAATGTTTCATGTTATAAATACTTGCAAAAATCTTATTTTAGTTTCATCATTTACCAAAGTTAACAATGTGTCTATTGAATGTTGTCCTTCTAATTTTGAGATCAAGGATATCCACACGAAGGATTTGCTGCTTATAGGTTAGAATGATAGTGGTCTTTATTCATTAGCCATGACTCCAATTTTGCATCCTCCTAATTCCAACCATGCTCTTCTTTGCCATTATGTACTTGGCATTTAGGGTCGCTCATGCATCTATTCATACTATTTGTCATGTTTTTTCTAATTCCAAAGTTATGTCTTCTAATAACAATTTCACTTTTTGTCATGCTTGTTCAATTAGCAAAAGTCATAAATTGTCTTTTTCTAGTTCTAGTTATATTGCTACCAAGCCTTTAGAATTCATATGTTTTGATTTATGGGAACCCTTATGTTCCATTAATTGATGGAAAATGATATCATGTTATTTTTTATGATCATTTTAGAAAATATTATTAGATTTACTTTTAGACCTATAAGTTTGAAGTTATTAAGGCCTTTATCAAACTTAGACATGTTGTGGATTAATTTTTTGGCTAACAATTAAAATGATTCAAGAAAATTAGGGTGGTGAATTTTAAAGTCTCATAAAATATTTATCTACTAATGGAATTACACAAAAAAGTTCTTATCCACACACTCTTGAATAAAAATGGCTGTGTTGAAAGAAAACATAGGTATATTGTTGAGATTGGCTTATCTCTTTTAATTTATTTTGCTATTCCCATCAAATATTGAACTTATGCTTTTGAAACTATAGTGTATGTTATAAATTGTTTGCCATATTCTAGTCTAAAAAATGGTACTCCATTTACTAAGTTTTTTAAAAGTGATCCTAATTATGAACAACTTTAGGTCTTTGGATGTCTATGCTATCCATGGCTTTGTCCTTATGCAAGCCATAAATTAGCTCCTAGATCATCAAAGTGTGTCTTCCTTGGTTACAATAAAATTCATAAAGGGTATTGTTACTTTGATTGTCTTACAAATAAAATTATTATCTCATAACATGTTATTTTGATGACCAGGATTTTCCATTTAAGCATCATAATGACAGTGCTAGAAATCCATTGGTTATTGCTAATATATCTCTAATAGAGTCACCTTTCTTCCTAATTTCTACCTAATTCCCATAATTTATCTAACTCTATTAACACTTAAACAAGTTACTCTCCACCCAACAATCTCACCTTACCTACCTCTCCACAATTCAATCTTCCATCAAGTCCACCTTTATCACCAACACTAACCAATCCAACTTCACCAACTAACACCTTATAATTAAATTAGCCTTAAATGCCTATTCCCTAAAAAAGTCATAGCCTCCCTTTAATTGTTGATCTCACAAAATATCCAACCACCAATGGTAACCTAAAACCATCCCCTTAAATTACAATGCAACATCACATGGTAACATGATCCTAAACTGGTAGTCTTAAGCCATAAATTTTTCATACTATTGCTACCTCTCAAGATGAACCAAACACATACAAAATTACTACCCAATATCTAAATGGTGTCAGCCATGATTGAAGAATATAATGCTCTAATGACAAATAACACTTGGAACCTTGTGCCTCTAATTTCTGATCAAAATATTATTAGTTGTAAATGGGTGTATCATATTAAATACATAACAAATGGGAAAGTTGATTGTTACAAGGCATGTTTGGTGGCAAAAGGCTATCACTAATGACCATGTATGGATTTCTATTATACATATAGTCCTAACACAAAGCTTTGCACAATTTGGCTTGTTCTCTCATTGGCGATTAGTAATGGATGGCCTATAAAGTAATTATATATGTCCAATGCCTTCATTTATGGTACCCTTGATGAAGATATATATATATATGCAACAACTACAAGGTTTTATTAATCCTTAATATCCTAATTATATGTGTAAACTTAATCTGTCTCTTTATGGTTTTAAAAAAACATTAATTCAATTGTGCAAGTGTTTAACATTAGCCTTACAATAGCTTGGTTTCCAAGGTTATAAAATGGATAGCTCATTATATTACAATTCAAATGGTAAAATTTCAATCTTTTATCTTATTTATGTTAATGATTTGGTGTTCATTAGTTAATATCCTTAATTTATGGGACATGTTATTACTTCTTCATGCACAAAATTTCCTCTTAAAGACCTTGGTTCTTTGCATTATTTTCTAGGCATAAAGGCCACTTTACTTCAGTTGGGCTCTAGTTTACTCAAACAAAATACACTAAAGATCTCTTGTTAAAAGGAAACATAAGATTGGCCAAGGATATCTTAACTCCATCTTGTCCATCCACTAAGCTATCCATTAATAATGGCATACCTGTGACAAATACAAAGCTCTTTTGTAGTGTGGTTGATGGCTTACAATATTTGTCTCTCATAAGGCCCAACATTTCATATGCTGTCAATAAGATTTTTAAATTTATACATGCTCTAACTAATGCCCATTGGTGTGGTATTTAGAGAATTCTGCATTATCTTTAAGCTATAATTGATCATGGACTTCATATAACCAAATCTTCCTCACTTGCTATTTTTACTTATAGCAACGGTGATTGGGTAAGCTCTCTTGATAATAGAAAATCAACAAAAAGTTATGTAATTTTTCTAGGCAGTAAACTTGTGTCAGGAATTTTGAGAAAATAATGTTATGTAGCAAGGTCCTCAACCAAATATAAGTATTGAGCCATAGCCATTGCTGCATAAGAAATCAATTGGCTGCCATCACTTTTTCATGAACTTGGATATTAAAAGTTACGCACTCTAACCATTTGGTATGATAATCTTAGTGTGACTTTTCTCATAAATATGCTAATATTTCTTTTTAAGTCAAATAATATTGAAATTGATTATCATTTTGTTTGGGAAAATGTTTTTAACAAGACACTTTTTTTGATAAATTTCATCTACTAATTAGCTTGTTGACTCACTAATAAAGCCATTATGCAAAAGTAGATTCTTATTCTTACGTGAGAAGTTAAACATCATTGCAAACCATGTTCAACTTGCAAGATGGTCATAAGAATGCACAAAACTCTTTATACTTATCTCATCTCTTATATTTATCTAATGTGTTCATCTCTAAAAATTATTGATACACATTTTAATATTGTATTTGTATATTTATTGTTTTTGGCATAAGTAAAGCATGTATATATACCAAGCATTAATAATACTATCGGTTTGTTTATTTTTTGCTAAATACCTTTGCACATTTAAGTTGTGATAAATTAAAAGTTTACTCCAATAGGGTAATTGAAAACATAAACCTTATTTCTTCTTATTATATTTTAATGCACGTGTAGCACTTCTTTTTATTCCCTTTCTTTTATTGTTTTTAGACTTGCTAAAAATTATGTTCTTATAACCACTCAGTTGTTTTAAAATATCATCACATGAAAAATGTTTAAGAGCAAAATGCTTTCTATCATGACATTAAAAGACTTTTTTCTTTTAACAAACCTCCACTTGTGATTAGCTTCTAAGAACCTATAATGCCCCATATACCAAAATTTATGACCATATCTTAATTTATAAAAGCATGTGTTAATATTGTAAGCAAGGCATGCAAGGGCCCTTTTAGTGCTCCACTCATATAAATTTGCATAAGCTCGAAATTCACTTTTGGTCCATAATAATATTGCATGTAAATTAAAAATACATGTGCCAAAGGCATCATAAGTCTCAACTTCAACTTCCAATAACTCTTTCAACTTAGCTATTAAAGGCTCTAAATAGACATTAATATTATTTCTTGGAGCCTTATCACCAAGAATTAACAATGATAACATAAAAATATTTTAGTTCATTAAAGTGAAAATCAAATTAATTTTTTTTACAACTTAAACAAAATTGAATTGATTTGGTTTTTAGTTCTTTTGTTCACCCCTATTTGCCTCATTAGCACTATCTTTGACATGTTATCAAGCTATATACTAATTAAAAGTTGGATAAAATTAAAAGAAATAAAAAAATAATTAACTAAATTGACATAAATAAAATTGAAAGAAATAAAAAAAATAATTAACTAAATTGATACAAATTAAATGATAGGATTATTTAGAAAATTAATATATAATTGAGGATAAATGGGACTATTTTCCCTTTAGGAAATTGCTTAAAGAATAACATAGTCTGCCTAACTGAATTAAGAGCTTCATTTAGGCCAGCAAGTGCTAGCTAAGGGATTAACCATAAAGCAGACATGGATGATATAGTCCCTTAGCTAAAATGCCTATTAACCCTATAATAGCCAAGTGCCTTCTTCACTCTTTAATCAAACAAGAAACAATCATTGTAATGATTGAGAAAATCATTCCAATTTCCATTCTTTGTATTATTGTAATTCCAACTTATTTGCCAGTGAGCTTTTAAAGAAATGGAACCAAAATTCAGTTGTAGATGGGAATAAATATGTAGGGGCGACTCTATAGGGTAGGCAACTAATGTGATCGCCTAAGGCCCTTTAATTATAAAGGCCCCAAAATCATAACCCTAATCTAATTAGGATTAGGATTTTACTTTTAGTTAATTTTAATTGGGCCAAACTTTATAGGCTCATTTTCTAACATTTTCCCACTTGGTTCAATTAAATTATTATAATTCTTATTATGTTTATAATAATTAATCTCTTATTATTTCATCATAATAATATAATATGAAAATTATACAATCCAGGTTATGGCGGTTATGTCCAGTTTCATCAAATACTCCCTTTCCATATACTACAACACTTACAATTTGTCATATCATATCCACAATTGAAAATACACAAAATATAATTTCATAATGGTCCTAGATAATATCAAATAATGACTTTCCTGTTTAACTTTAAATTAATCATTTGTACACAAACATAAGAAACAAGAAATCCATAATGCATATTAAAAACATATAATAGAGCTCAGAATGTCATTATATAATCAACCATCCTAACCATTATTACCATCGAGGCTCATCCTTAGAACATATTTTTTTAATAATTTGGTTGTAGGCCTTTCATTAAAGGATTTGCAATTATAAGTTCAATACTAATGTGATGAATAAACACTACTTTGTTTTTAAATATCCTCTTTAATAATAAAATACTTTAATTCTATATGTTTAGTACCCTTTGAGTATTTGTTAATTTTGGAGAAGCATATTTTTTAGAATTATCATAATAAATTTTTCAGTGGCTTGGTAATGGTGTTGATAACCTTAAGTCTTAAAATAAAGTTCCACATCTATAATGCATAAATTGTGGCTTCAAAACATGTCATAAATTCTACCTCCATAGTGGATTAAGAAATGGCAATTTGTTTGCACTTTTCCACTTATCATACCACAAATTTGACTGTCTTTGAAAAGGTCTAATGATGAAATGAATCTTTGAAAAGACTATAGTTTGCTTGTTCATAACACCTCTAAAGTGTGCAATCTTAAAATCCTAAGTGATCATACTAGTGTGAAAAATTGATCACCAAGCCATTTAGTTATGCTCTAATCTTATGAAATATGAATTATCAAAACATTAAGAGGCTTATTTTAAGAATCTTCTCTTGAAACACGCAACTTGTTAACCCGGTGTTTATTTCATCAGACTAGGACCTAATTTCATGAAAACATGGAAATCAATTTTGACAAAATAGACTTTAAGAATGCATCTAGAAGCTTCCAAAACCTCCAAAAGCGGTCTCGAAATAGTCCAACAACTTGAGAATTAGTGTGCGTTGCTTAGAAGTGCATGTATATGCCCCTAGATGTCAAGCGCTAAAATTAAGGCCTAATTAGACAAAATGGACTTTGGAAATGTTTTTAGAAGGCCCAAAAAGCCTAATAACCAATCTTGGAATAGCCCATAAAAGCCCCAAATTGAGTGCATAACGCATGAAAGTATGCATAACCACGCGCTAAGCACACAGTCATGTGCACTTCATGTGGCCATGTGCTCTGTATTAGGGGTGGATGTGTGGCCACACCTATACCCCCCTCTTCCACACATTTTGCACTATAAATAAGTGTCTCCACACCCCATTTTATGGGGGCGAGTAAGAGGGAACACACACACTAAAAAATCTATCCACTTGAAGGCACTAAAACCCATTTCAAGACAGTTTTAGCTCTCATACTACATTTTTCTTAGGTTATTAGTTCTCCCTTCCACTAAAACTAGCCTTATCTTTGTCAAAGTATGCTTCAAAGGTATATGATACAGACATGGCCAAGCTTAAGAATGGTAATGGTGGCGACATTTCTAGAGATAAAGCTAACGATAGGCTTGATGGAGAGGACAGCTAAAGATAAAGCTAAGGATCCATTAAGCATGCCACAAGGTCCAATTACAAGGTCAAGGTCCAAGAAGCTACAAGAAGCCTTAATTGGCTATATACAAGATTGGGCTAGTTAAGGAAGTTCAATTGGTCATGCTAGGTTTGGCCCAAGTGAAGACACAATTGAATGGGCTTTGTTTAATGTTTGGTAAGTCAAAATACATGAAGACTAAAGTGGGCTCAAATCCTTTATTTAAGTTCAGAACTATATTATTTGCTATTATGCTTAATATTTTTATTAGGGTTTCTTATGTTAGGATGTTATAAAAACCCTCCTTATGGTGTGTTTTAGACATATTGGAAATTGAATGAAAATTAGTCCTTTTGCATATTTGCTTGAATTCTTGAATTCTTGTTGAATGCATAAACCACTTATCAAGGAATTGATCTATCCTTATGTCTTGTTAAGGGTTAGGGTTTAAAGAACTTAGTTTTCTTTAGGTTCTAATCTTGATCAACCAAACCTTATAATCTAATTTAAGCGATTCTTGGGTTTTGAAACTCAATTTGTTCTTAGGTTTTCAAGATAGTAATTCACAGGTTCATAATCATTAGGGTTCGTGGTTCTAATCCTTAGAGGTTTTTAACATTTGGTATCAGAGCTTTGGCTCTTAAATCAGGTTATCTCTCATTTTCTTTACGTTATTTGCTTATTTTCTTTACATTCTACATTATTTAGTTTTTGATTCTTGTAGTTTTTTTTATTCTGATTCCAAAAAAAAGAATAAAGAAAAAAAAGAAAGAAAAAAAAAAGAAAAAAAGGAAAAGAGGAAGGAAAAAAAAGGAAATCAGATATGAAGTATAAAAAAAAAGAGATAAAGGAATAGGTCTGATTGGTTTGATTGTGTCTTAATTGGCTTGAAAACGTGTTTGATGTGTTAATCCTTGTTTTTGGTGTGTTTATATAGGTATTAGGATTGTTAAAAGATTCCTATTACAGCTAGCCTTGAAAGTTTCCTAAACTCAAGAGGAAATTAAGAAGATTTTTATAATCTTACACAAATAAGGATTAGGTGGCTGTTTAGGAAGATTCAAAGAGACATTGAATTCCATTGACCTGAACCCTATATATACCATCTTATTTGAATTATTTTAGTCTTAAATTCTTCTTTCTCCTTCAAATATTCTTTTTTTTTTGCATGTCTTTTAAGTTTGGGCAGAATTGACACATTTAAGGCATACAGAGGTAACCTTCCTTCTTGATCAACTTTTTTTGTGATTTTTGCTTCCTAATATGATCCTTACATGTATTATACATTAATTTGAAGTTTTTAATTCATTATTGAGCTCTAAAATCAAGTTTCTATTGTTGTTTAGTTAGAACTTTCTATTCAGCCTTAAACTTGATTTCTTAGTTCTTGAACTAAATTCATTATTTCTTGCACCTTATTTTTGTTCCTTTTACATGAACATTGCTTCATTTGAGTTTTTCAATGTTCTTGATTCATTAAGCACTTGTTTTTATTATTTTTCCTCTTTTTCTTATTTTAAGTTGAATTTCATCATTTTTGTTTCTTCCTAATTTTATTGAAAGCGTGGCTATTTGTTGATTTTTTCTTGATTCTTGTGTTTTGCCTCAACTAAGCTTTTTAGATCATAATTCTTAGGGCTTTGCAAGTATAGTGAAATAACTTGATGTGTGGTTATTGATTCATATAAGAATCCTTGAAAACAAGCTGAGTGGTGTGAGTTTTTCAGCCTTGTGTGATCATTCTTGATTATGTGAAACATGAGTGACCATCCCAATTAATTAAGAGTAAACATGTAAGGGAGTGATAATGAGGTCCTTAATTCTTTTTATTTTTTTTATTGCATACTAACTCTTATTGCAGCATGTTAAGTGGTTCTAATAGAGGTGATAATATGCCAACTATCGGTATACCTACGACATAAATGCATGAAAATGAGAGAGTGCAATGAAGCATAAGGAATATGAATGAGCAAATAGAGAGGTTGCAACTTGAAATGGCAGCCAATCAACAAGCCATTCTAGACTAAATTAATACACTTGCCCGAGGTATGGGAAATAGGCCGAATGAAGGGATGAATGTGTAAGGTAAATATGGGCAGCAAATTGGGATGAATGAGGATGATTTTGGTGAAGGCTTTGAGGAGTATGATAATGTAGCCTATAGTGGGGTTGGTAGAGGCATGGGTAGAGGAGCTAGGAGGTACCAAAATCGTGGTAGAGGTAGAGGATACTTTGGTGGTGAGTTTGGTGTCTTTAGGAACTATAATGATGTTGGTAGGAACTTCGGTAGCATCAAACTTAGGATCCCTATTTTTTTGGGCAAAACTAATTCAGAGGCATATTTGGAGTGGGAAAAGTGAGTTAACCTTATCTTTGATTGCCATAACTTTTCAGAAGAGAAAAAGGTGAAATTGGTGGTTACCCAATTTAGTGAGTATGCTATAGTTTGGTGGGATCAATTGGTGGTCAGTAGGAGGAGGAACATGGAAGAACCTATTAATAGTTGGATTGCACTGAAAACTATCATGAGGAGGCATTTTGTACCTAGACATTACCATAGGGAGTTACATCAAAGACTCTAATCTTTGAGGCAAGGTTGAGGATTATTATAAGGAGATATAGATGTTCATGACTAGGGCTGATTTGGATGAGGACATGGAAGCTACCATGGCATGATTCATTGGTGGGCTTAATAAGGAGATTGTTAATAGGGTAGAGTTGCAACATTATGTGGAGCTTAAGGAGTTAGTTCACCTTGCAATTAAGGTAGAAAAGCAACTAAAACCTAGAGGAGCAACCATGTTTGAATATAAGGGTACTTTGAGTGGTAGGCCACATTGGTGTAATTCAAGAAAGATGATGCAAAGTTTGTTTTCAATGAGAACAAAGGGAAAAGCATTTTGGGCAGCAAAGGCACATTTAAACTAGAAATCAACAAAGAAAAGAATAGAGATATTAAGAGTTTCAAATGCTTGGGCCATGTCCATATTGCTTTATAATATCTAAATAAGAAGACAATGGTGGCTAAACAACATGGGGAGATTGAAACAGCAAGTGAGGAGAATGACAATGATGATGATATACCACAATTAGAAGATCGCAGTGATGATTGCATTGAAGGTCCTATAAAAGGTGAGTTTTTGGTGGCAAGGCACACACTAAGTATTCAATTAAAGGAAGAAGGTGCCTTGGAGTAGCAAAGAGACAACATTTTCCACACCAAATGCCATGTACATGGTAAGACTTGTCTTGTTATTATTGATGGTGGTAGTTGTACAAATGTTGCTAGCACTTTAATGGTTGAAAAATTGGGTTTAAATCTGATTCCACATCCTAGGCCTTATAGATCGTTATGGTTAAATAATTATGGTGATATCAAATTCAATAGATAGGTTGTTGCACCTTTCACAATTGGTAGGTATTTAGATGAGGTGCTATGTGATGTCGTGCCAATGCATGCTGGCCATATCTTATTAGGTAGGCCATGGCAATTTGATATAAAGGCTATCCATGATGGCTTTCTAAATAGGTACTCATTTGTGAAGGATGGGAGAAAAGTTACTTTAACATCTCTTTCTCCTAAGGAAGTGTATGATAACCAATGTAAGCTGGAAAAAGAGAGGAGTCAGGTTGAAAATAACAAAAAGGAGAGTGAAAATCCAAAGGGTGAGATTCGACCTAAAGAGAAAAAAAAGGCAAAGGGTAGTTTTTTTGGCTAGGGAAAGTGAAGTTAGGCATGCATTGCATTCAAGTTAGATGTTATTTATTGTTACTTATAAAGATGCATACTCGAACACTACTAAACTTGATCTTTCCTTGCCGAGTGTGTTTGCTAATCTTTTGTAGGAGTTTGTTGATGCCTTTCCTGAGGAAATGCCAAGTGGATTACCTCCTCAAAAAGGGATAGAACATCAATTAGATTTCATACCTAGAGCTGCCATACCAAATAGACTAGCCTATAGAAGTAATCCCGAGGAGACAAAAGAGCTTCAAAGGTAAGTGGAAGAACTGATGTCAAAAGGGTATGTGCATTAGAGCTTAAGTCCTTATGCAGTTCCAGTGATTTTGGTTCCAAAGAATGATGGCACATGGAGAATGTGTATGGACTGCTATGGAATCAACAAAATAATGATAAAGTATCATCATCCTATCCCTAGGTTAGATGATATGCTTGATGAGTTTCATGGTGCATGTTTGTTTACTAAGATTGATTCTATAGGAGGTTCATTAGAGACTTTAGTCCTATAGCTGCACCCTTGAAGGAAATTGTCAAGAAAAATTTTGGGTTTATTTGGGGTGATGCACAAGAACATGCTTTTAATATGCTTAAAGATAAGTTATGTAATGCTCCTTTATTAGTTTTACCTAACTTTGACAAAACCTTTGAGATTGAGTGTGATGCTAGTGGCTTTGGAATTAGGGTTGTTTTGATGCAAGAGGGTAGACCTATATGCTATGTTAGTGAAAAGCTAAATGGAGCAGCCCTTTGGTACCCAACCTATGACAAAGAACTCTATGCTTTGGTTCGGGCCTTGCAAACATGGCAACATTATTTATGGCCTAAGGAATTTGTCATACACACAGATCATGAGAGTTTGAAGCGTCTCAAGGGGTAAGACAAGTTGAACCGAAGACATGCCAAGTGGATGGAGTTCATTGAGACATTCCCATATGTAACAAAGTACAAGAAAGGTAAGGAAAATGTGGTTGTTGATGCACTCTCTCCTAGGTATGCTTTACTTACTACTCTTGATTCTAAATTTTTAGGCTTTGAATTCATAAAAGAGTTATATGTAAGTGATAATGATTTTAGCAATGTGTTTACAACTTGTGCAAATGGGGCTGTTTTTATGATTTTTATGTGTTTGAGGGTTTTCTTTTCAAGAAAAATCACCTTTGTATTCCTAATGGTTCTTTGTAGGTTGTACTAGTTAGAGAAGAACATGGGGGCGGTTTAATGGGTCATTTTGGGATACAAAAGACTTATGATACTTTGATTGAGCATTTTTATTGGCCATGCATGAAATGTGATGTGCATAAGATTTGTGGTCAATGCATTGTTTATTTGAAAGCTAAGTCCAGATTGCAACCCCATGGGTTATATACACCTTTACCTATTCCTAATGTTCCTTGGATAGATTTGTCTATGGACTTTGTGCTTGGTTTGCCTAGATCTAGGAAAGGTAAAGATAGTATCTTTGTTGTTGTGGATAGGTTTAGTAAGATGGCTTACTTTATACCATGCCATAAAAGTGATGATGCTATTCATATTGCTGATTTGTTTCTTAGGGAAGTTGTGTGTTTGCATGGAGTACCTAGGACCATTATTAGTAATAAAGATGTTAAATTTCTAAGTCACTTTTGGCGTGTGCTATAGGGTAAGTTAGGCACTAAATTGCTATTTTCTACTACTTTCCATCCACGAGCAGATGGAAAAACCGTAGTTATGAATAGGACTTTAGTTCAATTGCTTCGTGCTTTGATTTCTAGGAATTTAAAATCTTGGGAGGATTTGTTGAATTTGCATACAATAGGGCTGTTCATAGCACTACACATACTTCACTATTTGAAATTGTACATGGCTTTAATCCTTTAACTCCTATTGATTTGATTCCTTTACCCCTTAACAAGCTTGTTAGTGTTGAAGATTCTTCTAAGGTAGATTTGGTTAAAAAGCTACACAAGCAAGTTAAAGAGAGAATTGAGAAGCAAAATGCAAAAGTGGTTGAGAGGATTAACAAAGGATGAATTCCAATGGTGTTCCAACCTGGAGATTGGGTAAAGGTTCCTAAATCAATGAAGGTCTAAGCTAAGTCCAAGGGGTGATGATCCATTTCAAGTCCTTGAGAGGATCAATGACAATGCCTATAAGATTGATTTGAAAGGTGAGTATAATGTGAGTGGTACATTTAATGTTGTTGATCTAAGTCTTTTTAATGTAGGTGATGAGCTTGATTCGAGGACGAATCATCTTAAAGACGGAGGGAATGATATGGACATGGACAAGCTTAAGAATGGTAATGGTGGCGACATTTCTAGAGATAAAGCTAACGATGGGCTTGATGGAGAGGACAACAAGAAAACCAAAGATAAAGCTAAGGATCCATTATGCATGCCACAAGGTCCAATTTCAAGGTCAAGGTCCAAGAAGCTATAAGAAGCCTTAATTGGCTATATGCAAGATTGGGCTAGTTAAGGAAGTTCAATTGGTCATGCTAGGTTTGGCCCAAGTGAAGACACAATTGAATGGGCTTTGTTTAATGTTTGGTAAGTCGAAAAAATACATAAAGACTAATGTGGGCTAGTATGTGGGCTCCAATCCCTTATTTAAGTTCATAACTATATTATTTGCTATTATGCTTAATAGTTTTATTAAGGTTTCTTATGTTAGGATGTTATGAAAACCCTCTTTATGGTGTGTTTTAGACAGATTGGAAATTGAATAAAAATTAGTCCTTTTGCATATTTGCTTAAATTCTTGAATTCTTGTTGAATGCATAAACCACTTATAAAGGAATTAATCTATCATTGTGGCATGTTAAGGGTTAGGGTTTAAAGAACTTAGTTTTCTTTAGGTTCTAATCTTGATCAACCAAACCTTGCAATCTGATTACGTGATTCTTGGGTTTTGAAACTCAATTTTTTCTTAGGTTTTCAAAATAGTAATTCACAGGTTCATAATCATTAGGGTTCGTGGTTCTAATCCTTGGAGGTTCTTAACAGTATACAAACTAACATCATTTTACAAGTCATTTTGAACCTCTCGACGAGGAAAGCTTAGTAATCCCTCAAAGCTAAATCTTCAAAACTTATGGAAGCTTAGTCAAATCTAAGGACTACACAATCATTTTAGTATATTTATTTTATTGTATTGCATTTGATTTTATTGTTTCTAGTATTTGTGAATATTATTGTGCTTGCATGATAAGACTGGCAATTTCCATGCTATACGAATAATTTAGACTCTATTTTTGCTCTTCTCATGTCATAATTTTTCATTCTCCAGTTTGAAAATGTGAAATCATACTGTAAATATCAATAACATGAAAATTCCATATTTCAAACTAGGGTCATCATGTTCACAGTCCAGTGATGTCACCATGCATCCACTATATTGTCATCATATATAATCATAGCATAAATAATCATTACAAACATGCATGATTGTGTACATTTTGATTACTCTTTTAAGTGATTGAGTGTCCATTACTTATCTCATTATTCATATGATCGGGCAAGCTACGTGCATAGTGGTGTTAACCTTGAAGGTTCATTATATCTAAGTTAGATTTACTTTTTTGCAATCCTTTTTACTTTTATATATATTTTATTAGGAAAGCGATGTAATAATGGTATCTTCAACTTTATTATCTTCTATTATCTGATGTACTGTGTGATTGCTATACAAAATATCATTGCTTAAACTAGGGTGTTATGGTAGCTATATATTGAATATCGTATAACGAGAAATAGTTAAAAAGTATATATGATCCCTCGAACCTAAAAAACTCTGCTGGGGGTAATACTCACTGAGTGACCCGATGTTGTCCCTTTTCTTTTCCTAATTTTCTAAAAATTGGGTGGTAACTGTATAAAATTAAAAAATGTCTCATCCCTCCCAAGACCAATCATTTATCCTTATTCAGTAAAGTTGCCATGTCCTTTAGAAACTAGTCGGTCGCTCATAGTGGCAACTCTGCTGGAGATTTCTAAGTAAGAGAGATCAACTTAAAAATGACTATTGCTCATTATGTAATTCTCAATCATATGGAGCCTCTCACCATTGCATCACACATGCACCACTGGTCCCTAAAACCTTAATAATACTGAATGACATTACCATTATAATTCCACTTGAGTCATGAGGTGATAAAGATAGGTATTATCATCTTTAGTCTTTACTCGTGCATTCACTGTACTCATATAACTAGAGTCTATAACCTATGTCCTAAAGTACGGTGACTGAGTTATCAAAAGAATGATAGACTTACTGACCATTGTCTATAACCCTAGTCATATAGGGGCATTCTAGTTAAAGGAACCCTTAGCCTTTCACCCTGACTCAACTCATATAGATAAGCCAGTAGTAACATCCATTAAGATTCCACTAATTTATGCATGCTATCCTTGTCCTAAAACTATCTATTTGACATGATATTCATAAATGACATAACTCTCCCAATGTCTATCACCAAATGACGTTATAATGTTAATTTTCAAAGAATTTTTATGCTCAGTTCCATGTGGCTCTCATATACTTTGTGTGAACTTGAATTATAAAGGGATGATAAGAATTATGTACCTTAGCTCGAATAGTTTATGTGAACTAACAAATAATGGCATCCCTTGATGACGGAACCTATGAGACATCATCCATTTATTCTTATTAAATTGAATGAACAAGTTAAGAATTCAACTAGATTATGGGCCTTTATGTTAACAAAATCAAACTATAAACTATTAAACAATACTTTGATAACTCCTAGTAAATATATTAAATCTTGATATGAAGGCAAGAACTTAGGTTCCTTTTAATTGACCTTGGCCCTATGCATAAAGGCACATATGGGCTTTGGACATTATTTAAAGCCCGATAATTGACCCCACATTGACATTATGTGATTACCTCAAGTACATTTTGGTATTGTTCCTTCATTTACCCTTTGGTTTTGATCCACATAAATTAAAACAACTTGGTTTTGAGAGCAAGACTATAGTTCCTCAATGACTATAGGTTAGAAACCCACCTAAGAAAGAAACTAAATGACCTTGTGGAAAAATAAGGTTAGAAGCAAGAGCTTGCTTACGATTGGTGTGTTCACTATGCATGAAATACTAATCGCCTTTCTGAGATTAATCATGCATACATAATATATAAGTAGATAGCATGAACTAACCACTATTTCTTATAGAAATGATAAACTTTCATTATAGGATTTTGTATCCACTCTATGTATACATGCTCACCCTTTTCTTTTGCAGGCACACGTCATGCATCATTCATTTAGCTAACCTTGATAAATGTACAAGAATACAATGTTTAAACATGAGTGACTAAGAAGATACCTCCTGCTAGTAATTTAAAAAAAACTAAAAGAGGGGATTTAAAAATTGCTCATTGATGGAACCACAGCCAAAATTCTTTAAGCCTAAATCAAGACAAAAAATGCCAGAGATGGGAATAATACACCACTAAATGAAGCTTTCGCATCTGTTCACCCTAGGGTCGATAAAGTAAAAGGAATTCCCTGCACTCCAGTTCAAGCTGATGATGACAATAACTACTACCAAGATTTTAGAAATGCATTAAAAGCTAAAAAAATTATTGACATAACCAAGCCTGAATCAGTAGGGGAGGTTAAACTATTGGCTAACAGAATATCTTAGTTGGAATTTGCCTTTAAAGACAAAGGAACCTATGGCTCCAAAAGCTTAACTAACCTAGCATTGTTTAAAGATGAACCACTCCCATATGATTTTAAGCTACCAAACTTTGCTAAGTTTGAGCTACCAAGGCAATATGCTACCTTTGTGGCTACTACAAAACTTACAGAATCCCAGATTATTCAATTCCTCTTTATATCACTAGAGGAAGGACTAAGAGCATGGCTCTTTGACTTTAAGGATCAAATTAAAAGTGATTGGCTATTGTTAACTCAAAAGTTCATCAAGTAGTATGAATATAACACTCAGCTAGATATCACTCATAAAGATCTCAAGACCACAAGATAGAAACCCGTTAAAGCTTTCTCTGATTATGTCACAAGATAGACGGGAAAGGCAATCAAAATGAGAAATCATCCTCCTGAAGATGAATAAATGGATCTGATAATCAAAGGGGTATTACTATATTTTAGAAAATAGATGATCTTTGCTCATTATCCTGACTTCAGAGCTCTCCATCTGGTTAGAATTAAAATTAAAGATAAGGAACCTCAGTAAGCTAGAAACACTTCCCATCGCAATAACCAATTGAGCATCCAAAACACCTTTACCTAAGCCATAGAAATAAACCTAATCCAACCTAACACTCACAATTTAATATTATGTCTTTTAGTTTAAACTATTATTATTGTATTTTAGATATCAGTTTGTTAGTTTATATTGAAAGAAACATTTCCAATATACTAAGATGAAGTAAAGTTTATGCCCATGAAATTATAGCTCTACCTTTATTTGAGCCTAAATGACTCATTTTGTGCTTTTAACAAGCAATAGCGGATTCCTTTTACTAAATTTTATCCTCTTGATATCTCAAAGGTGGGTCTTGTTACTCTTGGCAACAACTTGATAATTATATTATTGACATGAGATCCTGTGAGTGACTAATTTTATAGGTTTTTTCATCATAGCTTTATAAAAGGGGCATCCATTCTATTTACATGATATGGACAATGTTATCCCCTCATCCACTAAGATAGTAAATAAGTAGAAAATATTCAACCATAAGAGAGCTAACATAAGCATTTAATCATATGAACTTGTAGATTTTATAATAAATTCAAAAGAATAATTACTAGTGATGACAAAAATATTTTTAAATAATAAAGAAATGACCAAAGATGCATGGTTGCATTATAGGACTAAGAAAAGAGAGCTTTAGTCTAAAAATGTAAACTTTCACATCATTAAGTGCATTCTAATGAAAAAATGAGAGAAAAGTACTAACTTTGATGCAAGAGTACGTGATGATGTAGTTTTGATGCAAAAATGCTAAAAGATATAATCTTTGATTTTTGAAGATGTGAGGAATGACCCCACCCAACTTATTTTGAAATGGTGAAAACATAAATAGAATGTAAAAATGATAATTCTGATATAAGGATGACTATTTTGATCATAAAGTGAGAGTTTTAAATGAAAAATTTGATTTTGCACATAAACATGTGGAAGTGATGTCAAGATATTGAGTTTTTATAAAAAATGATGCCTTAACATCAAAACGCAAGTTTATTCTAAAGATGTGGAATTTGTGCTAAAATTATCAAACTAATAGCAAAAGTGTATAATCTATATCAAAATATAACAAAATATGCAAAAAATGTAAAAACTGTGCAAAAAATGATAATTTTAATATTCACTGGATGCATATTGGTGTCAAATTACATATAGATTTTGGACACATTTTAGCATTCATCCATTCATTTTAGGTGGCATTTAGAATATGATATTATATAGGAACACATATTTTTATATTTTGTTTTGTTTTCATAAGGAAAAGAAGTATAAAGGTATTTATTGGAGATTTGAGAGGAAATAGAAGAAGAATCAAATGCAGAGGAGTAGAGTAACCATTAAGCTGCTATTGCGGATGGTAGCATGATTATAGATTGATTGAAGCTTCAAGCATTTCTAGGTTGAGGCCCCTTTATGATCATAACTTAACCCTTGATCGTAGGTTCCTGAATAGCTAAACTCTTTACAGTGAGCATCGTATGTCCGTGATCGCCACCTTTCTCTAGATGCCCCCTCTTCTGCAATCATAACTTGATCCATAATCACAGCAAGCTCATTTCTAGCACAAACTATATTGAGGTGGACATTTTAAAAAAGAAGAAAATCTAGAGGAGATGAAAGGACATTCTAGAGATGCTATAAAAGGACAACGACCATGATTTAGAGTACATTATTGAGAAGGGAATCATTCTTGGAAAGAAAGAAACATAACAACCAAGGGAGAGAAAAAGGAAGCAAAAGGAG
Organism: Mallotus nudiflorus; assembly: GCA_947683625.1. NCBI lineage: Eukaryota > Viridiplantae > Streptophyta > Magnoliopsida > Malpighiales > Euphorbiaceae > Mallotus > Mallotus nudiflorus. Next base: position 90,261 of record CANTUR010000251.1, read on the forward strand.
AAAAAGAGAACCTCCATTGAAGATCCAAGCTTCTTCATAATAATTTCTCTTCCCTTTTTATTTTGTTTTGCATTTATTTAATCTCTTAGGTTGTATAGAATATTGAATTATAATTATGGAAGCCATTTTTGGCTAAGCTTTTATTTTTATTGTTGGGATTTTAGAAACCCACTTAAATTAAGTTTATTTTATAGATCCTTTCTTGTTTACTACATATTGTGTTTGTTGTGCTTTGATATGTGTTATGTTTTGGCCAAATACAACTATAGTTTAAATCTATGGATTAAGAAATGGTAGATCTAGTATACCCATAAATGTTTGTTGAATGATCGATGACTTGAGAGAGCTTGAACCCATTCAATCCTCCATAAGCTCACCTAATGCTTAATATATTTGATATTAACTTTCTTTCAGTGAAGATAAGAATTAAGCTATGATTTTGAGATCTAATGGATGTATATTAATAGAGTTTAACATTACTTAAGGACATTTTCAAACCTCAAGGATAGTCACAAGAGTGCTTGAGAGTGGATTCCATTGGCCTACATTATTTCAGGATGCAAGGGAACTTGTTCAAAGGTGTGACAAGTGTCAAAGGATGGGAAATATTACAAAAGGGATGAAATGCCACTCAACAATATACAAGAAATTAAACTCTTTAATGTATGAGGAGTGGACTTCATAGGGCCATTCCCTTCATTTTACTATAACTGTTACATTCTTGTGGGGGCAAACTACATTTCTAAGTGGGTAAAAGCCATGCTTCTCTAATAAATGACACTCGAGTGGTGGTTAAGTTCCTCAAAAAGATATTTGAAAGTTTTGGTGTTCTAAGAGCTCTAATCAGCGATGGGGTATCCCATTTTTGCAATAAACACTTGGAAAATCTATTGAAGAAGTATAAGGTAAACCATCGAATAACAATACCTTACCACCCTTAGACCGACAGTTAAGCTGAAATCACCAACAGAGCTTTAAAGTAAATCCTTGAGAAGATTGTAGGTCATTTAAGGAAAGATTGGGCTACTGAGCTTGATGATGCCTTATGGGCCTATAGAATAACATTTAAGACACCAATATGCATGTCTTTATATTGTTTAGTGTATGGTAAGACATGTAACTTCCCTGTTGAGCTTGAGCACAGAGCATATTAGGCAATTAAAGCTTTAAATTTTGACAAAACTATAGCAAAAAAAAAAAGATACTACAACTTTAAGAGCTCAAAGAACTTTGACATTGAGCGAGCCTATAAGAATGCCAAACTTTATAAGGATAAAACCAAGCATTAGCTTGATAAGAAGATTGTTAAAAAAATTCACTGAAAGTGATTTGATCCTCTTATTTAATTTAAAGCTGCATTTTATTTTCTAGCAAACTCAAATCTAAGTGGAGCAAACCCTTCAAGGTTGTTCAAGCATTCCCTTATGGTGCTCTTATTTTGATAAATGCTAATGGAGAGAAATTTAAGGTTAATTGATGAAGGTGCAAACCATATGATGCCGGGATGGTGGTCAAGGATAAGGAGGCACTCCTTCTTCATAACAACAATTTACAGCATTTGTGAATAGTCAAGCTATAGACTAACAATTTAGAATGTCTTTCTTTTCCTTTATTTTTCCACTCTTTTCTTCTTAATTATAATTTGTAATCTCTTTATGCTCTCTTTGTTATTGTTGATATTTTTATGTTTACTCATTTATCCTTATTGTTCATCTTTCAGGTATAAAAGTGGAATCTTGAGCTCATTGAAACTAGAGATGTGAAATTTAGTCTTAAGTTGCTATTGCATCTAATCTATGATCATAGATTCATCGATGTACTTTAGAGCTCCAATCATGCACTTACCTGCAATCATAAGTTTACCAACTCTTTGTCAGGTCTCTCTTATGTGGTAATCACTAAAGATCCATGATCACAATTCCATAAAAGTTTTGATAAATATTGTGATCGCATCCACTTCATGAGTGCCATAACCATGATATCCTCAAATGGTTATAAATTGCGATCACAAATATATAGTGCTCACTAATCCCCATTTTCCTAAACCTTATGTTGCGATCATAACATACCTGTAATCACAACTTCTGCCTATATGAAGAGTTGGCATTAACTCCATAACTTTCAAATTTCTTCCTATTTTCTCTCTTCTACTCCACTAAAAACTCCCAATACTCTTCTTGAAATCCTAGTTGCATTATTTTTACTCTTTATAATCTTCTTCCACAAATCTAATCGTCCACCCTTTTTGCCACCATGCCTCTTTATGTCAAGGTCATCCATAACCATCCAACTTGGAAAGGCAAGAAGCTGATGAGGGAAGATGATCAGCCTGAGAGGGAGAATATTACATAGCTGCCGCCATCACTACTTTGAGACCCTCCTCTTAGCATTGATTATTTCGGTCAATATAATGCTCCATTTCTTATTCTTTCACATGACAAAGGGAAAATGTATGTTTCTCTTGCTTGCCAAAAAGTTGTTACATGCAAATATTGTGACACATCATTATTGCAACAATTAGGTCTTTGGGGTACTTTATAAACCCTTTGTCATAAACTAGGTTTGAGAAAATTTTAGACATTAAAACATAACACTTATAAAGAATTGATGCTTGAATTTTTCACTACACTTTTGTCTAAAGATTCATCTAATTCTGCACTCGTCGTCTCTGTTGAAACCCATGTGAAATAAATTATGAGTTGATGTTTAAATTTTTGCATTTCCAATGGAGGGATTGAACGTGGGGTGCTTTAATCTTTCTCACTTTTAAAGAGTCCTTTATGAATCGTCTCATTATTTAGGAAGTGAGGCTCTTCCAAGTGGTATGATTAAGGATCATTTCTATTTGATCTTGCATAATTTCGTGAGCTCTATTATTTTTGGTAAAAATGAGACTAATCGTGTTTCCAAATAAGAGTTACTTCTCTTATGGGGATTGCACAACAAGACCCCAATCTCCACTATGCATTTCATTTTTCAACAACTGTTACATGTGAGTACAAATTCTAAAGTTAGAATTTTTATAGGTTAAATAGTCATGGCCATTGTTCTGTATTTTCACACGTTTGACCCTGCACACACATGCATGACCATAATCAAATCTGGTTTAATTAACCATGATTTTCTTTCTCATATTCAGGTGATTATCAAGAATTTAGAGCTCTGCCAAAAATAAATGAGAACATGTTATAAGGCAAGTCATTTAAGAGGGCACATTTAAGAATTCACCCATATTCTTGAAGATCTTGATGAACATATCCTAAATGATCTAATGCAAAAAGATGCTCTATACCAACCTCTTGGTGGATGGAGAAAAGTGATGGCCAAGTTAAAGAAAATGGAAAAGAAGCAAGCAAAAAGGGACAAATAAATGAGGAAAGAAGTTAGAGGAATGAAAACCATACTGGCAAATTTCATTTAAGCCACACATTTTGGCAATACACCTTTATCTCCAGACTCTCTTCCACCATAAGGGAAGTAACTTGTTTCCTTATTTTCTTTTATTTTTCATTTTAGTTTACTTTAGTTTTCATTTTCATGCATTTCGTGTTTATAATTTTTTCTTGTGATTTTTGTTTGTCTTTTTAAGTGTGTTTATGCATATGTTGTTCATAACTTGCATTTAGGAGCCCCGCACGCATTGAGGACAATGTGTCATTTAAGTGTGGGCGAAGAATAATTTTTGCATTTTTGGTTTATCATGTGTATATTGTGGTATATATCATGCACTGCATTTTCATTTTTGTGATTTGGACTATATTTTTGAAACTTTTGATGCTTGACACTTAAATTTTTGCAAATTATCATTTTCATGAACTTTATGTATGCTTTTAGTTTTGTTTAGCCTATATTATTTAATCTTCTGTTAATGGCTAATTTAGGATCACATTAAGCATTGTTAACATTTTAAGTTGAGAATTTTGAGCTTTTAATTAACTTAATGCATGTTGTTGTTCATTTAAGCATGCGGTGAGTCAATGTTTTGGGAGATAGTATAGTGAATGAATTAAATTTCACTCTAGGGTTCCTTTTGGTTGTATGTGAAAGGAATTGTAAAAACCCTCTTTCCTAATTCTAAAAAAAATAAAAGAAAGAACAAAATGTGCTAAGGGACTTGAATTCCTAGCTATTCCAATGCTCTTGCAAAAGAGTACAAGTTTTCAAAGAGCTCTCTCAAGGCATTCACATTGAGTAGTTCATGAAAGATGGGGAACTACTAAGAGAGGGAATAATAACACAATATTAAAAATAAAATGAAGTGGATATAGTTTATTTCCATATAAAAAATTAAGAACCACTTTAGATTGGAGTCTTTTTCATTCATTTTGTACTTATTTTAAGAGTTTGACTCATGATTGTGTGATTATGAATGGATAACATGCTTTTCACTTGGTAATATATGCTTCTCAACATGATTTGTTAACTCTGCTTTTAAAAATTATAAGATAGCTTTTAAAGAAAATTGTGATGAGTGCTTGACAAAATTTGAATATACATTCTGTTCACTGCTTTAATGGTTTGTGTTCTTGAGTTTACTTAAGGATAAGCAAAGATTCAAGTGTGGGGGTATTTTTTAGTGCCAAATTACATATAGATTTAGGACACATTTTAGCATTCATTTATTCATTTTAGGTAGCATTTAGTATAGGATATTTTATAGGAATACATACTTCTTTTATTTTGTTTTGCTTTTATAAGGAAAAGAAGTATGAAGGTGTTTGGTGGAGTTTTGAGAGGTTTTAGAAGAAGAATCAAATGCAGAGGAGCAAAGCAAGCATTAAGCCATGATCACAGATTGATCACAAGCTACTGACGCAGTATTGATTACTCCTCATAGTGGTTTTGTTCACTGTGTTTTTAGAATAGAGTCTGCAGATTGATTTTTTTGTCTTAGGTTTAATTGCATTCCTTTTAGAAGGTATTAAGAACATAAAAGAACAGAAGAAAAGAAAGATTTTTTTTCTTTTCAAAAGAACCTCCCCAGTAAACAAAAAATTTAGCTTCTTTATGAAAAAATTACAAATTGACCCTCAAAAGAAAATAAAAATTTACAATTAGATCCTTAAAAAGTTACAATTAAGTCTTGAGATTCAAAATTCAAAATCTAGAGACCTATTTGTAACAAATTTTATAATTGGATTATATGTCGCATCCATACTTAACTTATCCCGAAATTGAGTAGTTATAACCTTGATGTAGGTTACTTAACTTCAGTAAAATTTAATAAAATTATTAAACTAAATTAACAACACTTAACTAAATGAAATCAATTAACTAAATATTTTCTCAAATTTTTATCTAAATTCAAAAAATTCACAATATTAAATAAATTAAGTCAACATTAAATTCTCTAAACATATTCTCAAATTATTTATATCGATTCACACAATTAACTACATTAACTAAGTTATTTCAACATAATTATTTATCAAAATTAACTAAATTAAATAAACTAACTAAATTCTCTAAATATTGTCTCTTTATATTTATCTAAATTCATACAATTAAAAATAATTTAAATTGGCAAAAAATTTAAATATTATATATATTATACCAAAAACATAACTTAGTTAGTTATTATATATTCCTACTAACATAATTATATATATACCGAAAATCAACTGCAATAGGAGGTCAGTAGGAAGTAGTAGCAGTTGGAGAGGCCGAGAGGCGCTGGCGCCATTAGCAGCATTAAGAGGTTGAGAGATAGTTGAAGCAAAGGGCATTGATGGGTAGAGTACTGAGGGTGGGCATTGGTGGGAGGGAGGGGCTGAAAGTTTTTTTAAACATTATTTGTTTCATAAAGATGGAGGGGTTAATTTTACCCTAAAAATTAGTGACTGAATATCTATCACTAATTTGTTGCTGAATTTTAGAATTTTCTCGCTAATAAACCTTCTTTCGACAGATTAGAATATTTTGCTCTAATTGGTGATTTATAACTTAGCGTAACTCCTACCAAAAGTTAGCGGTGGTTTTAATTTTTCATCATTAATTCCATCTCTATTACCTATGCATTCGTCCGACTCAACACTTCCGTTGCTAATTAGAGACAGATTGAATTTATCATTAAAGTAGTAATTAAGAACATTAAAAAAAAAAACAAATCAAACCTCTTTTATATTATTGATTAATCTTCATATTTTAAACTCTTTTCTTTTCTTTTTCATTGTGCATCATTTTCTCTATGCTATCTTTGCTATCAAATTGTTGAATAACATGGCTGAAGGTTGAGACATATTGGAACTTTTAAATTGTAAAATAACATGAAGAATTTAAAATTTTATGAAAATATTTAGAAATTAATTTTTGAGTTTATTTAAAGAGTGTTAAGATTAAGGTTTGAAATGATTTTTTACATTTTATTTTTATAAGAAAAGAGAAAGAAGATTTTTTATGAATAAACTTATTCTAAAACAAATTTAAAATATCTTTAAAATTTATATGGATCTTTAGAATGAAATTTAATATAAGTGGTGCAATCACAAAGTTTAATTGTTAAATTGAAATTATTTATAATTAGGATATAATTAAAATCTTAACTTAAGTTTAAGATAGATTCATTCATATTGATATTACTAGTCCGAAATTAATAACTTATCAATTAGATTGTCACCACGGATCAACTAAACTGACTTAGTTTGGATAGTAAACCTACTTAGGAGGAACTAAAGAACAAAAACACAAAGAAAAAGACACATGTTATATCAAATATTTGTACTGTAAAAGAACTCCAATTATTTTTACCTTAAACAACGGTAAATAGAGCTAGCCAAACCATATTCTCACCGTATGAACAAGGAATAATCGTCAGTTTAGACCTTCAACTTTGAATTAAAGTTGGCATTGGCTCATGGTGAATTTTTTAAACATTGCTAAATATCTCAAAATCATCCAAAGCACTACCCTGTGCAAATGTTAAACTTTACGTACATGGCAGCGTGGAACCCACGATGTGGCTTTGCTTTTCTTTCCTATAATATAGCAAAACTGATTTGGATAGTAGTTTCGCCAGCATTTAACTATGGTTTTGGTTCCTCTTCTTTCCTTTTTGAAAAGGTTCTTTTTCTAACCCTAAAACAAAACTCGCTTCACGCGATACACAAAATAGACGTCAATTGTTTCAAACAAGTTCTAATTCATCGAGTTTAGTTTTAAAAACACACATAATAGGTATGAAGTATGTTCTTTTAAATGGTTATTTGTACTGAAATTGATATTCAAAATAAAATTTAATAAATAGAACAATTGAAAATATACAATGGTTTAATCACTGAAATTAAATTTTAATTTAATATTAAGGATTTCAAGCACATGCAACCAATTTACAATGTTTCTTTCTTATTTATTACGTGTGCGGATTTGTTTATTGCAAGTGGTCCACGTGCAATATTTTACTGTTATTTATCTAGTGTTTATGGTGTTCAAGTTCGCAATAATGATTTATCTACATTATTTTTAACTTAAAGTATAGAAAATGCATGTCTATTTTTTTTATTACGAGCATATATGGGAATTTGATTGTGAGTTAGTTTATGTAAATGGTGAAGCACAATAATTTAGTTGAGAATGTTAGTACAGACAATTATAGTATGATACTAATCCTACCTATATCAAAATTAGAATCTAGCATCCAAATTTGAAATTGTTGTCCAAGATCATCAAAATAGATCATGGAGATGGAACTAAGATCCATTACTTATTAAAAGGAAGTAACGACCTTATTTATTAATGGATGAACAATCACATAATTCTAAGTTTAATCTAACCTAACAATTGTAATGAAAATTAAAAGTGAAACAATTCAAGTAAATTTGCAAAGTTTCAAAAGAATAAAATTAAGGAATACCTCACTTTTAATTGATAAACATTCACCCTTTAAATTTGTTTCTATAATTCTACAAGTGCCAAGAGGGGGGTGAATTGGCTTTTTGAAAAATATGGGTAATTTTTAATTTTTCACAAAGAGCAAACTTAAAAAAATTTTGAGCTGAAATAGATGAAGATTATGAGCAATAAAAACACAACGAATTTATAGAGGTTTGACCCTCAAAGCCTATGTCCTCTCCTCAATCATAAGTTGAGAATTTCGATCCACTATCAATCTACTTCAAAGTGTAGATTAAAACCTTACAACCTTAAATCAAGCTACCCAAGTGTTTTCCCAAGGCTCACACTCAAACCTAAGTGTTTTCACAAGGCTCACACTCTAACCCAAGTGTTTTCAACGGTTCACAGTCAAACCCACTTGCTAAGAACAATTCTCTTAGCTTACAAGTGAATAAAACCCTAACCTAACTCACTTAATCTCACTATTAAGCTTTTGAATAATGGTTTTAAACACTCACTAACCCATACTAAGAACACTCTTGAGATAAATAAAAATTACAAGAATTAAAGATGAAGAACTTGGGTGGTTGAAGAGTAAATTCAAGATTGAATGCTCAAAGATAGCTTTAAAGATGTTTGCTTAACTTCCCTTTCTTTTCCAACTCTGTTCTTAATGGTATTTAAACTCTCTTAGAGAAAAAGAGCTATTGGAGAAACATTAAAATCAAAAGAGCCATTTAAGAATCAAAAGAAAAAGTGTTCTGCACACTTGTCATGACTCATAACAAATCGTCATTGGTCATGACAGTCGGGGCATTAAGAAAAAATTTTAAATTCAAACACTTTTCTGAGTTATGACCCTTCTGTCGTTAGTAGTGATGAGATTTTGGATAGCAATGGTGGTCATCATTGCTCATGACAAATTTGTCATCACTCATGATGAGTGTGTCATGCCTTCAGTTTGCTCACGATGCTGGTGGTGACTACTCTTGGGAATTTCAGGAAATTTGCAATTTTGAACTTCATAATTTTGCTCCAAAATTTTTTCTAATGAATGATATTTGCTTATAATAATTTGTAATGAAGATTCCCATCATAGTTGACTAAATTTGACTTTAGATTTTTTATAAAAAGTTTGGTCTTGGATTTCATCCCTATTACCACACATAATGGATTTATCACCACTCATGACAGAGCTGCAGACTTGGAACTTTAACAACTTGACTTTTCATTGCTTGAGGTCAAAATTTAATTTTGCAATATTAATTAACTTGAATATAATCACTTAAACACATAGATTAAATATAATTTTAGTTAATTACTTATGACCATAAAAAAAGATTATTTTACCCCTTAAGGTTCAATAGTTTTACATAGTTCAAGCCCTTTTATAGGCATGTAAACATCCTAATTGTTGAAAGAAAAGATTTTATTACTTATTACTAAAGATACTTATAAAGGAAAATACTTAACTAAAAGGATTCCTTAAAAAATAATATAACTAATGACAACTTATCATTGAAAAGTCAAATTGGTAACTCATGACAACTAAGCAAAATGATAACTCATGACAACTAAACATTAAAGCATGTCATGCCACATGTCATGTAAATGACTAAGCATTAAAGCATATAATGTCACTTGGCATGTAAGATGTTGATCCTTGACCCTTGACTTGTTGACTCTTCAACTTTGACTTTGACTTGAAATATCCTTCAATCTTTTTAAATCTTTCTTATTAACTTTAAAATAAAAAAATAACTCAAAATTCATCCAAATTAAGCTAATTAATTTTGAAATATGAAATTAAACTAACTACCTTGAATTCTTCATTCAGCTCCATGCTTGCACTCAAGGTCAAATCCACCATTTTGCTTATAATGTAAAGAACACATGAATTCAATGCTTGGTTGAACTTCTTTATCCTTGATCTTATTATTCCCTCCCTCTTGAAGATGATTCATGCTCGAATTATAACCATCTTCTAAATTTGTAAATCCTTTAGGGTCAAACACAAACTCCTTAGTTGAAAATGTCTTCTTTGAGGTGAAGATCCATAAAAGTAGCTTCAAAACATCTTGATTATTCATTCAAAATATAAAACTTGTAAGCATTTGATTTTTGTTACTTCTTTGTAAACCTGGAACATGAATTTCTCAAGTTCTTCTTGCTACAAATGAAGATTCCATAGATTCTCTCGTAGGTGTAAAGTACTTCATCCACATCCTCAAATGGGTCTTTATATGGCATAAAATTCTAGAAAATAATAGAAAAAGAAAGATTAAAGTTATTAATATAGTTATAATGAATTATTAGCTCCTTATCTTCTATGATGCTTTCAATCTTTAACTTCTTCTTTTCACTCATACCTTGTTTTCTCTCACCAAGTGGTTGCCATTTTTCTTACTTTGTTCAAACCTTTTCAAAAACTCCTTATTAGCTTCAATGACTTCAAAATTTTCATTTTTTTTAGATTTATACTCTATTATAGTCTCCTCATATACAATATCTTCTTTTTCACACTTCTCTTTATAAATAATGCTCTCTTCCATTTTATTAGTTTGATAATGTATTTTAACATAAAATTGACCCTCATATTTTTTCTCAAGATCACTTAACACTATTTCAATACTAGCACTACTTTCACTATTACCCTTATTATTCCAACTCTTTAAAAGTGAACAAAGAGCATAATCATACTTTAAGTTCTTTCTTTTAAGATGTTTTTCTCTCTTTAAAGCAAGTGCAATTACATCCTTCAAAGACATGAAAGGTTGTAATTGTACTCTAAATGCATATCTTAGCAAATTTTACTCTTAAGTCTGCTTATAAATCTTATAATTTTTTGCCATTCAGATTTACCTACATCACTTACAATTATAAATAACTTAAACTTTTTAGCATAATCATCAACACATAATTCGTCACCTTACTTAGGCCTTTGCAATTTAAGATAGAATTTATTCCTAACACCATGAGGAATAAAATGTCTATTCATTAACCTTTTCATTAATTCTTAATTTCTAACCTCATATTCCCATTTTCTCTCCATAATGCCATCAATCCTTCCCACCATATAGCTGCGCAACCTAAAAATTTATGTGAAGCAAATATGCACTTTTGGAAATCACCTATTATTTTAAAAGAATTAAGTATCTTCTCCATTTGTTGCACCTGAGAAAATAAGGCATGTCCATACTGAAAATCATGTTAAAAAAGATATAAAAAAGGAAAACTCATAAAGTACTCCTTTATGTGTTTATGCTCAAAGATGTGAATACTCTCATATTTCACTCAATTTTTTTTTTATTTTTTAATCTGTGAAGAATTGATAAAAAGAGGAAGAAGAAGAGATTATGAATGAAAATTAAAGGATAATTATCCAAACCTTGAAGTTTGGCTCTGATACCAAATTGATACGAACCCTACCTAAATTAAAAGTAGACCTCAGTATCCAAGTTTGAAACCGTTGCCTAAGATCATTAAGAAAAGGTTATAGGAATGGAACTAAGACCCTTTGCTTATTAAATGGAAGTAAGAACCTTAGTTATTAATAGATAAACAATCACACAATTCTAAGTTTAATATAACATAACAATTGTAATGAAAGGTAGAAAGAATTCAAGTAAACTTACAAAGTTTGAAAAGGACAAAGTTAAGGAATACCTCAGTTTTAATTGATAAAAATTAATCCTTTAAATTTGTTTTAGCTAGTTCAAGCCCTTTTATAGGCATGTAAGCATCGTAATCCTTGCAAGATATTTTTTTAAAAGGTTTTCCTACTTATTCCTAAAGATATCTATAAAGGAAATTACTTCACTAAAGAGGATTCCTTCCAAATAGGATAACTAATGACAACTTATGATTGAAAAGACAAATTGATAACTCATGTCAACTAAGCAAAATGACAACTCATGACAACTAAGCATTGAAGTATGCCATGTAAAATGTTAACCCTTAACCTTTGTTTGTTGACTTCGACTTAGAATATGCTTGAATATTCTAAAATCTTCTCGAATCTTTCTTATTGACTCTAAAATAGAAAATAACTCAAAATTTGTCCAAATCAAGCTATTTAATTTGAAATGTGAAATTAAACTAAGTTGCTTAAATTCTTCATCATTCAGCTCCATGCTTACACTCGAGGTTGAATCCACCATTTTACTCATTATGTAAAGAAAAAATGAATTTAATGCTTATTTGAACATCTTTGTCCTTGATCTTATCATAGTGGTAGGGACAATAATGTTAGAGATGTTAATAATAGCAAAGTAGGAACACAATTTAGGTTTGTACTAGTATAAAACATAGACAATATAATGGTTAATAAAGTTATAAAGAGTTCAACGAGTGGCATAATGAAAATATTTTAACATAAGGTTGAGCTGCATATTAGTGAGGTTTTGATTAAGAAGGCAATCTATATTGTTTGACATGCTAAAAATGCATTATGTATGTAACATATGATATATTTACTTAGTCATATTAAATTATGAGACATCATCACTTAAATGAAAAAATAAGTAGATTTTTGTATGTATATGTGCTGGGTGGGAGGGAGGATGGGGCACTTGCCCCCGCTGCCCAGTAAAATTTTTTTAATATAATATAAGTTTTTTTAATAATATATGTATTCTAAAAATATAATATGTAATATTTTTTATAGACCTTTGGTGAATCTATAATAATAGCCCAATAGTTCATTATTTTAATTCTTTTAGAAAATCCAAATAATGAAGCTTTTTCTTATTTTTTTCTTTTCATTATTTTTAAATTTTACTTTTTGGTTTTACTTCTTAAACACTTAACACCTCACCTCTACTTTTCTCTTTTTTCTCTTGAATCAGCCACCCACACCTTACCCCCTTTCTCTTTGTATATTTTTATTTTAATTTACTCATTAGTTATTATGCACTAAACAATTTGACAAGGTTTGTAATTTAGCATAGCATTCAACCATTCATCAATTATATACGTTGTCAATTAATTTTCTTTATTCAATGAACATACTTTGTTTTCCTAATCTTAATGTATATTATTGACCTTAGCCATAATCAATCTTAATTTTAATCTTAAAAACTTAATTTTAAGCATTCAATTTATTTGTTTAAGTGTGTATAAGTTAGGACTCCATTAGAAGTTAAAATGAAGTATGATTATCTTGGGCTAATTCGACCTCTGAGATTCAAAGAGACTTTTGACATCCTTAGAGCTTTATAATGAGAAAGTTATGTTCTTCACATTTGAAGTAGACATTTTAAGGTTTCTGAATTTAGTTTTCTTGTCAAAATCCAAGTTCATTTGGGTATGAAAATATTAAGTCGAAATCAACATATGCAGCTGCCATTTTAGATTACGTAGCTCTTAGTATTTTGGACATATCTTAAGCTATTATGTTCAATTGAGGTGATTCAAAATTATATGGAAAGCTAAGTCAAATATCTAAAACTTTGATGAATAAATTTTTGGTAAATTCAAAATTCTTCAATATAAAATCAAGGGTTCAACTTGTGCATAGCTGTCTGACAGTAGTCTGCATTTTAGACTGTATAGCTCTTAGTATTTTGGACCTGTTTTGAGCTATAGTAGTCCAATTGAGATGATTTAAAGTGATATGGAAATCTAAGTCAAATATCTAAACTTTTATGAAGAAATTATGGGAAAAATCAAAAGTCTTTAGTAGCCAATTATGGTTTCAATCCATGCATAGTTGTTTGATAGCATCACCTTTAATAATTCAAAATTATAAACATTGAATTCAAAATATAGATGTTGGACACATTATTTGCACCTCCAAAAACTATATTTTTGAGTGTTTATCTATATAAATACCTTAAGAGCTGAATGGAAGTTAAGAAACTTGTTATTATTTATTCTTTCTTAAGCTTTCAATTAAGCTCTCAATTTCTCTTAAACAATTCTTTGTTTGTATAACTCTTGTGAGAGTTGGTTGTGTGTTAGAAATAGAAGTTCTCTTCATCTTATATTTAGGGATAGATTATAAGGGAAGTGAGATTTATCTTTAAATGATTTGGTTTAAGTGTTGTCCATTAAAACACTTGGGATTTAGTTTTTTGAGTGAGCCTTGAAAACTCAAGTTGTAAGATTGTAAGAGTGAGCCATAAAACTCTTGTGTAATTTTAATCTTGTGAATAAGATTGTGGGTGATTGAAAATCCTAACTTAGGGATAAGTTAGGTGGAGATGTAGGATTTTTATTGAATACAAACTCCTTAAATTTTTATGTTCTTCATTCTTCCTTCTCAACTTCCATTCAATTCTTGCAAAGAATTCTTTTAATTTCTCATTTTTTTGATAGTCCTATTCACCCCCTAGGACTCTTTTCAATTGGTATCAAAGATTAAATTTTAGGTACTTCATTGCTAGAATACAAGATCATGGGGAGTGAATCACAAAACATCTCTTCTCTTATAACTTTCTTTGATGGTAGTGACTATCCATATTGGAAATTCAAAATGGAATTACATCTTAATTATTATTCCATAAAACTTTGGGACATTGTCCTAAGAGGGTGGGAACCACCTACAACTATCATTGATGGTGTGGTAACTACTCTTATAAGAAGGATTGGGAATCTCATATTACTTCAGTTGAGTAAGCTCAAGATCTCTCAACTTTATCAATCGATGCACTCATTAGTAAGCTCTTAACACATGAGCTCACTATCAAGCAAAGAGGTGAAGAACAAAAAGAGAAAGAAGAAAAGAAAAAAAGTATTGCTCTAAAATCTCTTCAAGAATATAGTGAAGAGGAAAGCATCAAAGATTCTAGTGATAAAGATGGTGACATTTCTATGCTCACTAGGAACTTCAAGAAGTTTTTGAGAAAGAAAAACTTCTCAAGAAAAAGGGACTTCAACAAGAAGTTTAAAGGAGATGGGAAGAAGAAAACTAAGGAGGTTACTTACTATGAATGTAAGAAACTGAGACATATTAGAAGTGAGTGTCCCAAACTCAAATTCAAGAACAAGGGAGCAAAAGACAAAAAAAAAGGCATTCAAAGCTACTTAGGATGATTCCTCCAAATCCGAAGAGGAAGAGGAGCAAAAAGAAGTGGCCAATCTTTGATTTATGGCCCTTGAAAATGAAAATGAGGTACCATCTATTTCTTATTCTTCCTTTGATGATTGTGATAATCATTTTGATAATTATTGTGATGATAATGAGAGCTCTATTATGAGTAAATTACTTGTTAAATGCAAAAGTTTATTATCTAAGAAGAAACATTATAAGCATGAGTTAGGTAACTTAAATAAAGAATTAGAAAATTTAAAATTAATTTTGCTAAACTTGTTGGATAAAATGAAAAACTTGTTAATGATGCAAAATCTTCTAATTCTTTAGAAGATCAACTTAAAAAAGCAAATGATGAAAATCATAAACTTTCTAATGAGGTCTTAGAATTAAAGAATTCAATTGCTAAATTTAAGAGAGGAAAAGAAATTTTAGATAGTCTTCTTAACTCTCAAAAATTTCATGAAGATACCCATAGGATTGGATATAAAAATGGAATGTCTTCATCATCTTCATCACTTATTAAATTTGTAAAAGCTTCACATGATTCCACTCCTTCAACCTTCAAATTAAATGAGACTTAAGCTTTTAAAGATAAAAGATCTCATATGTTAAATAGTAAGGGAAAGTCTCATAAAATTCATCCTTTATTAACCAAAAGAGGTAAGGCTCAAACTAGAGCACTTAAACCCAAGCATGCTTATATGTACATTAGGCACAATTATAATAAGCATGCTACATAATACAATGCACATAAACATGTTGCACAAAATTATTGAAATACATATCACCATTGCCAATGTATGTCTCACTTAATGACACAAAACAATAGGAGATACACACAACACCAAAGGCATGTTGCACACACTAGGAAAGCATTTCATCCTCGGAGGAATAAATTTGAAAATATTGTATGTTCTTATTACATGATCAAAGGACATACTAACAATGTGTGCTTCTATAGAAGACTACATAGGAATTTACTTCCTACGGATTCTCTTGAAACTAACCAACCTAAACCAAGAAAGGTTTAGGTCCAAAAGAACACTTAAATTTTTTTGTGTAGATTTGCTTGAAATCGATAAGAATAAAAAGCAAGTGATATCTTGATAGTGGATGTTCAAGGCACATGACGGGAGACAAAGAGCAATTCAACAAATTTTATGCTAAGGTTGGAGGACATGTTACTTTCAGAGAGATTTCAAAAGAAAAAATTATTGGCATTAGAGAAATATGTAATCCTCAATCCTTATTTATACATAATGTGTTGTTTGTTGATGGTCTTAAACATAATTTACTTAGTATAAGTTAATTATGTGATATGGGAAATAAAGTAACTTTCTATCCTAAAAATTGCTTTGTTAGTAGTCTTGATGAAAATAAAATTATTTTTAGTGGTGAAAGAGTAGAAAATGTTTATGTCATTGATTTAAATAAAATTGACAACAAAGACATAAAATGCTTAGTGTCTATCCCCCATGACACGTGGACATGGTATAGAAGGTTAAGACATGCAAATTTTAAGCTTTTAAATTATCATTATAAATATGAACTTGTGATTGGTTTACCTAAGCTTGAATTCATTAAGGATAAACCTTGTGATGCTTGCTAAAAAGGAAAAAAAATCCAAGTCCTCATTTAAGCTAAAAAATGTAATGTCCACCTCTAGGCCACTTGAACTTATACATATGGATTTATTTGGACCAACTAGAGTTGCCAGTCTCAGTGGAATGCATTATGCATTTTTATTGGTTGATGATTACTCTAGATTTACATGGGTATGTTTCCTTGCTCATAAGAATGATGGATTTAAAGCTTTTGCAAAGTTTTCAAAAAGAAAAAGGTTTTTATATTTCTTTTATTATAAGTGATTATGGAACTGAATTTGAAAATGAATTTTTCAAAAACTACTATAATGAAAATGGTATTTCTTATACATTTTCATCTTCTAGAACTCCCCAACAAAATGGGGTAGTTGAAAGGAAAAATAGAACTCTTACGGAAATGCTAGAACAATGCTTCATAAGTATAATTTGCTTCTCTACTTTTGGGCAGAACCCTATTGACACATCTTATTATATTTCAAACTGAGTTTTCAAAAGACCAATTTTAAATAAAACATCTTATGAGCTATAGAACAATAGAAAACCTAAAATCTCATATCTAAGAGTATTTGGATACAAGTGCTTTATATTGAACACCAAGGAAAATCTTGGAAAATTTGATTCTAAAGTCGTCTATTCTATTTATAGTAAGCATATTGGGTATTTAATAAGAGAACTCTAGTAGTTAAAGAGTCAATGCATGCGGTATTTGATGAATCAAACTCACTTGATCCTAGAAAGGACGTTTGTAGTGTTGATGATCTTATAGGTGACAATTAGATTATGGAAACACAAGAAGAAAATGCTAGTAAGCCTTTAGAACTTGAAAATCCAAGCAAGGAGGAAAATGAGGAGACATCTCAACCTACCTTGAAGGATGAACTTCCAAAGGATTGGCAATTCAAGAAAGCTCACCCTAGGTGACACTACAAAAGGCGTAACTAGTAAATCTCAATTAAAGTCTATTATTAATTTAACCTTCATTTCTCAAATGGAACCGAAAAATATTGATGATGCTTTATGTGATGAATTTTAGGTCCTTGCTATACAAGAAGAGTTAAATTAATTTAAGAGAAATAAGGTTTAGACCTTGGTTCCTAGACCTAAACCCATCATCCTATTATAGGCACCAAATGGGTGTTTAGAAATAAGATGAATAAATAAGGTGTCATAACTAGGAATAAAGATAGACTATTAGCTAAAAGTTATAATCAAGAGGAAGGCATTGATTATGATGAAACCTTTATCCCCATTGCAAGGTTAGAAGCTATTAGGATGCTACTTGCATTTGCATCATTCATGGATTTTAAAATTTATCAAATAGATGTTAAAAGTGCATTTTTAAATGGTTTTATTGAAGAAGAGGTGTATGTTGAACAACCTCTAGGTTTTGAAAGCTTTGATTTTCCAAATCATGTATTAAAACTTTCCAAAGTATTATTTGGATTGAAATAAGCTCCTAGAACTTGGTATGAAACATTGAGCAACTTCTTATTAGAGAAAGGTTTCTCTAAAGGAAAAGTTAATACAACTCTTTTCTTAAAGAAATCTAAGCATGATTTATTAATTATTTAAATATATGTTGATGACATTATATTCAGTGCTACTAACCATTACTTGTGTGAGGAGTTCTCTAATTTAATGCAAAGAGAACTTGAGATGAGTATGATGGGTGAACTCAAATTCTTTCTTGGACTATAAATCAAGTAATGCAAAATTGAGATTTTCATTAATCAAACCAAGTATGTAAGAGACGTTCTTAAGAAATTTGTCATGGATGGAGCTAAGATAAGTAAAACTCCAATAAGCACCATAACCAAACTTAACAAAGATGAGAATGACAAATCGATTGATGAAAAGCAATTTAAAGGTATGATCGGATCCCTTCTTTATTTAACTACTAGTAGCTCCAATATTATGTTTGCTACTTTCTTGTGTGCTAGATTTCAATCTAGTCCTAAAGAGTCTTATTTGAATGCCATTAAAAGAATTTTAAAATATCTTTATGGTACAATGCATTTAGGACTTAGGTATCCTAGGAGTTCATCCTTTGACTTGATTAGTTAATCTGATGCAGACTTTGTCAATCATTTACTAGATAGAAAAATCACTTTTAGAACTTGTCAATTTTTAAGACAATGTTTAGTTTCTTAGTTTAACAAGAAATAAGTTTCAGTTGCCTTGCCAACTGTTGAAGCTGAATATATTGCAACAAGTCTTTATTATTCATAAGTTTTATGGCAAAAATAATAGTTGTTCAACTATGGTGTAAAAGTTGATCACATTCCAATTAAATATGACAATACAAGTACTACCAACCTTAACAAAAATCTCATTCAACATTCTAGAACTAAGCATATAGACATTAGACATCATTTCTTGTCCAATCATGTTCAAATTGGTGATATCTCACTTGAATTTATTGATACAAATATTCAACTTGTAGATATCTTCACCAAACCTCTTAATAAAGAGAGATTAAATTTCATTTAAGCATGAACTTGACATGATTGATAGTTCTATTTTATCTTGATTTTATGTTTAATTGATGGTTAAACTATTTTCATGTGAAATCATGTTGTGCTTATTGATTACTTTGATTGATAAATATTTTGATTTTTATATTAAAGTTTTTTTAGTCGTCAACTTATATTTGGTTTATCTTTTTAAATTTCCTTTTGCATTTTGTCAAAGAAGGAGAAATAATTTGAGTTTGCATGTGTATTTAGTTAATTTATTTTTTTTAACGTGTGTATTTTTTAAAAAAATTTAAAACTACCTTAAAAAATGAGTTTATGTTAGTGACATATTATATTTTTGTTTGATATAGGGGGAGAAAATTTGTTTAAATTTTTGCATGCATATTAACATTGTAAGTATGGCTAATTTTTTCATACATTATATGTAACAAATGGCCTTGTTTTGCTTACTTTGTTTATGTATGACATAGATTTTATAAATATTTTGTGTATCTTTGTTTTCATATCTCTCTCTTTTCTTTTTGCTTTTGACAAAGGGGAAGAAATATATTTGAGTTTGTTATTTGTTACTATACATGTGTATAATATTTTATTATTATGTTTATATATGCATAAGGATAAGGCATGAATATCTTCTTAGGAATTGTTTTGATCTTTGATAAGGTATGAATATTTTTACAAAGATTTGGTGTATCTTTGCATTATTCCTATAGGAATTTTGGTCCCTTTAGGTTTAGTTCCCCTTATCTCTCTCTCTCTTTTCCTTTTGCCTTTGTACAAAAAGAGGAAAATATGTCATGAATAATTTGTGTTTATTTTTTTGTATGCTAAGTGCTACATGATTGATTAGCTAGCTAAGCTCTTTATGATCATATGATAATTAAGCACGTCTAACATCAATAATATTATTACATGTACTATTTTTATGATACATTTTAGTGGCACTATATGCATATATGTTTGAAATTATTTCCTCACATTTCCTAACATTTATTTAAATAATCATGTTATTATATTTTATGTTTTTAATACATTTGTCATAAGAATGTCATGTTTTTATCCCTATTGCTATATTTTATGTTGTTTTTAATTTTTTTGTTAACGGGAATAATCTATAAATTTATATTTCTTATCATGTTCATCTTCATAGGGGGAGAAATAAAGAAATATATTTTATTTCACTTGGCATTATTATTATCACAAATATTATCACATACTTTACTTTGTATTATTTTTTACCAAACTCAAAATAAGTTTATCAAAATCAAAAAGGGGGAGATTATTGACCTTCACCATAATCAATCTTAATTTTGATCTTAACAAACTTAGTTTTGAGCATTTAATTTGTTTGTTTAAGTTTGTATAAGTTAGGACTCCATTGGAAGTTAAAATGAAATATGATTATCTTAGGCTGATTCGACCTCTGAGATTCAAAGAGGGTTTTGACATCCTTAGAGCTTCATAATGAGAAAGTTATCTTCTTCAAATTTGAAATAGAAATCTTGAGCTCTCTGAATTGGGCTTATTTGTCAAAATCTGAGTTCATTTAGGTGTGAAAATATTAAGTTAAAATCAACGTATGCAGCTATCATTTCAAATTACACAACTCTTAGTATTTTGGACATATCTTGAGTTATGGATGTCCAATTAAGGTTATTTAAAATGATATGGAAATATAAGTCAAATATCTACAACATTATTAAAGAAAGTTTAGGCAAATTCAAATATCTTTAATCAAGGGTTCAACTTGTGCATAGCTATTTGATAATAGTTTGCATTTTAGATTGCATAACTCTTAGTACTTTAGACATATCTTAAGCTAAAAAAGTCCAATTAAGGTGATTAAAAATCATATGGAAAGCTAATTTAAATAAATACAACTTGTATGAAGAAAGTGTAGGCAAAATCAAACATCTTTAGTAGCTAATTATAGTTTCAATCCATGCATAGCTGTCTGACACATCACCTTCAATAATTTAAAATTATAAATATTGAATTCAAAATATAGACATTGGACACATTATTTTCACCTCCAACAGCTATATTTTTGAGTGTTTGTCTATATAAAAACCTCAAGAGCTAAATGGAAGTTGAGAAACTTATTATCATTCATTCTTTCTTAAGCTTTCAATTAAGCTCTCAAATTCTCTTAAACAATTATTTGTTTATATAACTCTTATGAGAGTTAGTTGTGTGTTAGAAATATAATTTCTTTTCATCTTAAATCTGAGGATAGATTAGAAAGGAAGTGAGATTTATCTCTAAAGGAGTTGGTTTAAGTGTTGTCCATTAAAACACTTGGGATTTAGTTTTTTAAGTGAGCCTTGAAAACTCAAGTTGTAAGGTTGTAAGAGTGATCCATAAAACTCTTGTGTAATCTCAATCTTATGAATAAGATTATGGGTGATTGAAAATCCTAACTTGGGGATAAGTTAGGTGGAGACGTATGATTTTTGTTGAATCTGAACTCCTTAATTTTTGTGTTCTTCATTCTTCCTTCTCAACTTCCATTCAATTCTTGCAAAAAATTCTTTTAATTTCTCATTTTTATTTGATCGTCCTATTCACCCCCCACCCTCTCTAGGACTCTTTTAATATATTTTTTTCTTTAATTTGCTTATTAGTTATTATGCTAAAGACTAAATTTATGATTTTCTTTTATGTGATTTTAATTAAAGACATAGTTATGGATAAATTTCTTAAAAGAAAAGTTTATGTTGAAGTACCTCTTGCAAACAAGGATATCACTATGAAATGTGATAGTTCTAATCCTTTGAGGAAGTTTCATTTGGAAATTAACTTAGATGATCTTCCTTTGTCGCATAGATTACAAAGAGAAATTCTATATTATTATCCTATTGATCATGACAAGATAAGAATAGCTTATTTGTGAAAATGACATTGTTAAACTTTTGACGATGATTTTCCAAAAAAAATGGAAATATTTATCATTGATTTGTTTTATCTTGGTTTAAGGAATATGGAAATTGGTTAGAGTACAACATTATATAAGATGTTGCATTTTGTCTATGGTGCTATCTTTATAGGCTAGATATCAAAGATCAAGCAAGTGGTGATACTTTTATCACTGATCACATAGTTGGTCCAAATAGTGTTCATAGCAAAGCTTTGAACAAATTTCAAGATTTGATGATTAAAAAGCAACATATTCAAGTTACTTATGCCAGCAAATCCAATTAAGCTCTATTGGACTATAGAATTCAATTAACT
This sequence comes from Mallotus nudiflorus, assembly GCA_947683625.1. Classification (NCBI taxonomy): domain Eukaryota; kingdom Viridiplantae; phylum Streptophyta; class Magnoliopsida; order Malpighiales; family Euphorbiaceae; genus Mallotus; species Mallotus nudiflorus. Next base: position 112,439 of record CANTUR010000251.1, read on the forward strand.
GCAATAGTTACTTGTATTCAATTCCTTTTATGCTGAAGATTAACTTTTTGTGATAAAGATTAACTTTTTGATAGTCATAATGAATTAAAAGATTTTAGCAGTGATGAAAAGTTTTGTTAAATTTTACAATTCTTAGTTAATTATAATCAAGATATCAATAATGTTGTTTTTAAAAATGCACATGGTAATTTAAATGTTATTCTCCAAAGAATCAAAGGGAAATTACATATGTCACTATAATTAAAGCAACTAAGATTATAATTAATAATCTTTAACTTGGGCTATTTTTTCTATTCTTATTGTTAAGTCTCATGATATGTCTATTAAAGGGCAAATGGTAGTTATTTTATGGTATGGGAATACAAAAGGATGTGTGCTTGAACATTTTCTTGGTATTGTACATGTAAGTGACACAACCTCTTTATCATTAAAGCTTGTAATGGAAGCATTATTTTTAAAGTATGGATTGAGTTTATCATCCTTATATGGGCAATATTATGATGGTGCTAGTAATATGCAAGGTACAATTAATGGTTTAAAAACTTTAATCTTGAAAGAAAATAGTTTTGCATATTATATTCATTATTTTGCTTACCAATTGCAATTAGCACTTGTACAAGTGGCAAAAAAAATCATGTGCAAATTGCCTTGTTGATCAATATAGTTTAAAGCTTATTAAATTTGGTTAGAGCTTCTTGCAAAATAAAAGATATTATGCATGAAAGATAACATGAAAAGATTGTTGAAGCATGCAAAAATAGTGAAATTTCAGCGGTCGAGGTTCACATCAAGAAACTTCTATTTAAAGACTCAATGATACATGTTGGGGCTCACATTATAGTTCATTAACAAATCTAATTTTAGTGTTTGACTCCATTATTGATGTTCTTGAGATAATTTTGGAAGGAGGTGTAAATTCTAAGCAAAAAGGTATAGCATGTGCTCTTCTTTTATCTGTCCAATCATTTGAATTTGTATTCAACTTGTATATGATGATAAATATATTGGGAGACACTAATGAATTATCATAATAAATACAAAGAAAAGATCAAGACATAGTCAATGCCATTACTTTAATTAAAGTGTCTAAATAATGACTCTAAACAATTAAAGATAATGTGTGGGAATCTTTGTTCAATAAAGTTTCTTTATTTTATGAAAGGCATAATATTAATGCTCTAAATATAAATGATATTTTTCTCATTCAAGGATGATCAATTTGAAATGCCTAATAAATGAAAATTTTACATCATTATCAGGTTGAATTATTCTATACTTTAATTGATATATAATTATGAGAACTTAATAATCATTTCATTGAGGTCAACATAAAGTTGCTTCTTTGTGTAGCTTGTTTGAGCCCAAATGACTCATTTTGTGCTTTTGACAAGCAAAAGTTAGTTCATCTTGTTGAATTTTATCCTTTTAATTTCTTAAAAGTTGATCTTATTATTCTTAGCAACCAACTTGATAATTATATGAGATCTAATGATAGATTCTAAAAGTTAAAAGGTAATAGTGATCTTGCTAAGAGATTGGTTGAATAAACAAAGGATGTCATATACCATTTAATTTATTTGCTTATGAGATTAGCTTTACTTTTGCCAATTACTACTACAACTATAGAAAGAGTATTTTCTTCAATGAAACTAATGAAGAATTAACTACACTATATAATGTGGGATTTATGGATGAATGATTATTTGATCATATATGTGAAGACGAATATCTTTGATATTTTTTATAATGAGAAAATTCTTTAATTTTATCAAAATATAAGGCCTTATAGGAACAATTGTAAGTTTATTTTTTTAGCGTTTGATGTTATTTTTTAGGTATATTATGTATATCAGTTTGTTAGTTTATTTTGAATGAAACATTTCCAATATACTAAGATAAGTAAAGTTTATGTTGGTGAAATCATTTTTCTAGCTCCACCTTTGTTTGAGCCAAAATGACTCATTTTATGCTTTTGACAAGCAAAAGTGGATTCCCCTTCCTGAATTTTATCCTTTTGATATGTCACATGTGGATCTTGTTATTCATGGCAACCAATTTGATAATTATATTATTGACATAAAATCCTATGAGTGACTAATTTTGCAGGTTTTTCCGACAAGGACAATGTATTAGTCTCAAGAGGATATGGGACATTTTATGTTTATGGAGTCACCCCTTGATTTCTTACAAAAATGTAAAGGACAACATCAGGTCACTCAATGAGTATCATCCTCAACAGAGATTCAGGGTTCTAAAGATTGCATCTACTTTATGGCTATTTCTCATTATACTATACTCAACATATAGCTACCACAACATCCTTATTTCAGAATGACAGTTTGTATATACACATTCACACATCAAATGACAATGAAAAGTAAAGAAAATTAATTACAATTATTACATCGCTTTCCTAGTAAATACATTTTAAAGAGAGAAAGTGCAAAAATGCACATCTTATCCTAAATCTAGGATACACCTATAAAATAAAGGTGAGCACACATATGTGCAATTTTATCCACTCATCCACTAAGATAGCAAATAAGTAGAAAATATTCAACTAATTAGGAGAGCTAAAAAAGTATTTAATCATATACACTTGCAGATGTTATAATAAATTTGAAAGAAATAATTACTAATGATGAAAAAAATATTTTTAAATAATAAAGAAATGACCAAAGATGTATGGTTGCATTATAGGACCAAGAAATGAGAGCTATAGTCTAGAAATGTAAACTTTCACATCATTAAGTTCATTCTAATACAAAAATGAGAGAAAGGTATTGAATTTGACACAACAGTATGTGATGATGCAATTTTGATGCAAAGATGCTAAAAGGGATAATCTTTGATTATTAAAGATGTGAGGAATGATTGAACTTATTTTGAAATCGTGAAAACATAAATACAATGCAAAAATGATAATTCTAATGTAAGGATGACTATTTTGACCATAAAGTGAGAGTTTTATATGAAAAATCTTATTTTTCATATAAACATGTGGAAGTGATATCAAGTTATCAAGTTTTTGTCAAAAATGACACCCTTACATCAAAATGCAAGTTTTATGCTAAAGATGCAGAATTTATGCTAAAATTATGATATTCATGTTAAAAATGCAGAATTTATGCTAAAATTATCAAATTAATGACAAAAGTGTAGAATCTATATAAAAATATAACAAAATATGTAAAAACTATGCAAAAAATGACAATTTTAATATTCAATGGATGCATGTTGGTGCTAAATTACATATAGATTTAGGACACATTTTAGTATTCTTTCATTCATTTTAGGAGCATTTAGTATATGATATCATATAGGAATACATACTTTTATATTTTATTTTATTTTTATAAGGAAAAGAAGTATGGAGGTGTTTAGTGGAGTTTTGAGAGGAAATAGAAGAAGAATCAAATGCAAAGGAGCACAATAAGCATTAAGTCATGATTGCAGATGATAGCACGATCATAAATTGATCAAAGCTTCAAGCATTCCTAGGTTGAGGCCCTTTCCTTTTTTATTCTATTTTGCATTTCTTTAACCTCTTGGGTTGTACAGAATATTGAATGATAATTATAGAAGCCATGTTTGGCTAAGTTTTTATTTATGTTGTTGGGATTTTGGAAACCCATTTAAATTAAGTTTATTTTATAGATATTTTCTTATTTACTGTATATTGTGTTTGTTATGCTTTGATGTGTGTTGTGTTTTGGCCAAATACAACCTTAGTCTAAATCTATACATTGAGAAATGGTAGATCTAGTATACCCACATATGCTTGATGAATGATCAAGTACTTAAGAGAGCTTGAACCCATTCAATCCTCCATAAGCTCACCTAATGCCTAATATGTTTGATATTAACTTACTTTTATAGTGAAGATGAGAATTAAGTTGTGATTCTAAGATCCAATGGATGTATATTAGTAGAGTTTAACATTACTTGAGAGAGAGTGTTAAATGATTCTTGGAAGCTTGAGGTATGAAAATAAATTGATTGAAATTATAATTTGACTTGAGGATGATGTGGTATGCCATTCCCCAGTAGCATAATTCCAATATTCATTTTTTTTCTCCATTAAGTGCTTAGTATTAGTTCAATTAGCATTTCTTTAATTGTTGCTTTTATAATATGTTCATTATTGCATTCAATTCCAATTTACAAGCTCTAAATATACTAAACTAAAGCTAATAGGTGTTTAGTCCCCAATCCTTGTGGAAAAAATACTTTACTCTCTTTATATTACTTGTTGACCCATATACTTGTGGTGTACGAGTTTGAGCAACAATAAGTTTTTGGCACCGTTGCCAAGGATGGATAGAGCTAACATCATAATTAGTGATAGTTTATTTAGATTAGAGCATATTTTATGTTTAGTACTCTGTTTTTAATTATGTTAGTCTATTTTTAAGCAACTTGTGCTGTGTATGCCTAACACTTAATGCACTTAGAAGGAAAATTTCATGTTTATCTTGGATTTATGTAGATTTGAGATAGGAGATTGAAGAGTACAATTGAAGAGATGGCAGCACAACAATAAAGAGCTAATGAAAAAAACTCTTCTTAAGTTCGCCATGCTCAGACTTGAGGGATCTCAATAAAGTATCACAAGACTAAATATACAAGCCAACAGTTTTGAGATTGAGCTTGCACTTCTACAAATGATACAATCAATAGTACAATTTCATGGCTTGCCTTTAGATGATCCCAATGCTCATTTAGCCAATTGCCTTGAGATATATGACACTTTTATATATAATAGAGTGTCGGATGATGCCATTCGCTTGAAGCTATTCCCTTTCACCCTCAAGGATAGAGCAAAGGCATGGCTTAACTCTCAATCATCTACCTCAATCACTACATGGGATCTCCCAGTAAGATCATTTTTAGCAAAATACTTTCCCCCTGCAAAGACAGCTAAGATCATAAAGGACATCACCACTCTTTGCAATATGAAACTAAATCTCTATGTGATGTATGGGAGAGATTAAAGGAGCTATTATGAAGTTTCCCACACCATGGATTACCTAAAGATATGCTCATTCATAAATTTTATAATGGTGTGATGAGGTCCACTAGAGACACTATCGATTCAACTGTTGGAGGATCTTTTATGAAAAAGACAATAAATGGAGCTTTGATCTTTTGAGACAAATGGCCAACAATAATTGTTTATGGCCTTTAAAATGACAAGTACCTCCTAAATAAGGAGGGAGACTTTGATTTGATGATGTCACATCCATTCATGCACAACTTGCTGCAATAAATAAGAAAATTAGTGACTTGACTTCAAGAGGTAACACCATTACGCCTTCTTCAGCTATGTTTTATGAACATTGTAATATGCTTGATCATTCAATAATTGAGTATGGATTTGGGAGTGAAAAGGTGTATAGAGATAGTACTTTAGAGACTTGTAACTATATTGGATGTCCATTCTAACAAAGGCAAGCAAGCAAAAATCCATTTTCAAATACCTACAATCAAGGTTGGATAAGCCATTCCAACTTCTTATGGAGCAACAATCAGAATTCACAAGGCTTCTCCAATCAATTCTGTAAACCACCACCACCACCCAGATTCTAAGCTAAATTAAGTAATGAGAGGTTTATAGCTATAGATGATAAAATCATGGCTATGGGAACAAAGCTTGAGAAGTTCCTTGATGCTCTCATTTCCAAAATAACTAGCCAAAATGACAAGTATGAATAAATTCTTAAGAATTATTGTAAGCACCCAATTTTACAATGCAATTGTGCATAGTATGACAAAAGCCCTTACGATGAAAAATTAATCAAGAAATTGATCTCTAGTGCTGAAATTTGAGATTTTAAGGACTAAATTGTAGTATTTTTTGGACCTAATTGCAAAATCTTGATTCTACAAATGTTTTTTTAATTTTTAATTTTAGGAATGTTGAGCAAATTGCCAATCGGCATTTAGCTAATGCCGACCAGCATTGGCCTAATGCCAATTGACATTAGCCAAATGTCGATCGGCATTAGCCAAATGTTGATCGACATTACAGGACATTCACTTTTTTTTATTTGTATTTTCCATCATTTTTTAGTGTTTCCCTATTTTCTAATTAGTCCAAAATTAATTTATTTTAATAAAGAAATTATTTTCAATATTTTTTTATGTACATTACGCAACCATTACGTGTATTTTCTCTTTCTTAATTCCTTTTATCCTGATTTTTTATTTTTGAAAAAAATAGAACTCCTTTATCCTACCTCTCATGTGATCATGCAAGAGTTATTAGCTAAGGATAAAAGGAAAAGAAAGTGACATAGAGAGGATGGTTCTGGAGAGGCTAGGATTTTGAAGAAAAGTTTGAGAGAAAAAGGAGAGAAAAATTAACCAAAAAAAAAACCTTTCTACTTCAGATTTCAAAGAAACCTTTTCAAAAGGAAGAAAAATACATTCTTTGTTTTTTTAAGTCCAGGAAATCAAGAAGAAAAGTAATAGAGTCAATCTCAAAACAGTGACAATACTAAATCTAAGAGGCATTCAAATAACATCTGCACAACATTCTTCACTCTATTCCCTTATTTCTTTCTTTATTTATTATTTTCTTTGATTTAATTCTTTTTTTTCTTATTTAATTAGTACTAATCTGCTTCTTTTGTTTCTGCATTTTATTTTTATTTTGATTTTGGCTTGAGATGGGTATAATTGGAATGACTACATGATGGCAAATGAACAGACAGAATATCCATGTAATGCCATGGATTATAACTTGTAACATTTTAACGTAGGTTTTTAAGGTTCTGATTTTTATTTTATTTGTTTTTATTGGGTTTGTATATAATTTCCTATTCATTTTATTCACGTAGGAATTGTAATAACCCCAATAGTAGGAATAGTAATTATTTGCTTTTATGTTCTTAAAATTAATTAGTAATTAGGGTTTTAATTGGTAAAACCTGATAAAATCAATTATGGCAGTAGATTAATTTTAGGATTACATGAAATTTAATTAGGGTTTCTTAGGAAAATCATGTAAAAATTGTTGTTTTGATCTATTTTGGTATGTTTGTTAAATTGGGTTTTGTTTTTGTTTTTTTGTTTTTCATGCCTTTTGGGCCGCAAGCCCACATTAGGTCTAAGCCCACTTAATTAATAGACTTAAATTGGCTTTAAGTTTTAATTTAATTAAAACAAATGTAAGCCCATTTTAGGTTAATTAGATTTAGGCCCATTTTAATTAATAAAATCAATTTAGAATTAACTCAGCCCATTTAATTTCATTCCTTTTAAAATAAATAGATTTAGGCCCACATTTCATTTTAAATTAAATCAGGTTAGAATTAGGCCCACTAATTCATTCCTTTTTTAAAAATTTTATAGGCTTAAGCCCATTTCCTTATATAAGTTAAAACAAATAGACCTAGGTTCACTAAAATTGATAAAAATGTAGGTCCTTTGTTAGCCCACTTCACTTCTAAATAAAATATAAAATTAACCTAGTTTAGACTTAGGGATGCTACTGCCTTTTGTATGCATTTTTTACATGTAATTTTATGACTTGTTGCTTTGTTGGGTTAGATGGATGTTTAATTAGGGTTTAAATAAAATTGCATGTAATCAGAGAATAAGATAGTAATTCATAAAGTAATTCTAAATGAACATAAGACTGAAAGAAGTTAGTATTCTGTTCCTAGAATTTCCTAGTTGTGGTGCTAGCTTTCTTTTAGAGAATTGAGTACCACCTTTCGCTTTGTCCCAGTTATTACCCTGGGTGGTGACTCCTCATCTCCATGCCATGTCTTTGTGACAATGGTTACTTTGTTCTTTAGGGCCCTAAGCCTAAATAGTGTCATGGTTGCTAAAATCTTGGATGCGCATTAAACCTTGCCATCTATAGTAGTGACTCCACTGGGGATAAGAGATATTGATTCTACTTGTGTTCTTTAGAGTTATTTTATTAATTATCATTTTATTCTTGCATTCATTCTTTTTTTCCCTATTAAACAGATTGTGTTGGTTTATGATTCCACTAGCTTCATGGAGTTGTAAATTGGCTAACCATCACTCCTAGCCTTAACTCGGTTCAACAGAGATTACCGAGCTCATCTTACCAGAGTCTATAACCCAAGTCCTAAAGAGGGGTTATCTTCTTTTGAGTTTGCAAAAGATGCTGGGCCCTTTTAACTTTGGTATGTAACTCAAGTCTTAAAGGAGGACATCTTGCTAAGGTGACCTTGACCTTTTTACCGAACCCTAACCACATATAATGGCTTAGTTACTTCCCCTAGGATTTACCAAAAATTGCTTATATGATTTTTACCATGAGGTATTTCTATCTATAAAAGCCTAGGCCCATACTTTTGAAGCCCCTTGGGGTAATAAAGATTGGGCTGGACCTTTATACTTAGAAATGTTGTTTCTATGCTTATTTCCATGAGGTATTTCTATCTATAAAAGCCCAGACCTATACTTTTGAAGCCCCTTGGGGTAATGAAGATTGGGATAGACCTTTATACTTAGAAATGCTATTTTTATTCTTTACTACTTTAAGAGAGATTTGGCATGTGCATCAGTCTTTGATATCCCCCATTGATATTAAGACCAAGATAAAAAATCCTAGGATAAGAGACTCGCCATTAAACATGAGTGTGGGAGGAATAAGGTTGGAAGGATGTATGTTGTACACTTGATTAATACATGTTACTTGCTACTTATTGCATAGCACGTGCATCATGTATACATGCATCTCATTCATCATACTAATACCTTGTTTTGTAGCCATTATAGATACATCTGGGTCTTCTCATATTTGGGGACAGAAATGTGGCAGACTAAGAAGAAGGAGTCAGTGTCCTAAAGCCTTAGCAAAGGAAATCCTAAATAGAATGGATAGACTAGAAAGAAGCCTTATTAACCCACTTTACTTGGAAGCTGAACCAACTTCACCTGAATCTGAATAAATGGAACAACAACAAGGGAACTGGACCTTAGAAGACATCAAGGGAGCTTTGATGGATGACATGAGGGCTATGATGCAAGATGAGCTGAGATAAGCACTAGTTGGACTGATGTAACCTGCTACTATCATACTACCATCTACAATTGAACAACCACTTGTTGCTACTGCTATCCCACCTATCGTAGATGCTCCATCTGCTACCAATAATGCTGGGGGGCAACCTATTGCTATAAATCCACCTGTCATTTATATGAAGGTGGAAGATTTTAAGAATTACCTGGTAGAAAAAGCCAAGAGAGAATCACTGGAACTGGTACAAGACCTTGACTCCAAGCAGATGCAAGCGCTAACCCAAAAGATGTCCAAGATGGAAGGGCTAATTAGGGGACAAGGCATAGGTATTCATTTGACTTCGATGACATGCTGCATATAAAAGATGATAGGCTGCCTAACAAGTTCAAAATGCCACAGCTGTATAAATTTGATAGGAGAGGAGATATGAGGATTCATCTCAACCAGTACATAATAACCATGAGTACTACTAAAGCACCATTAGCAGTGATTACTAGGTTGTTTATGTTATCTTTAAAGGGAATGGCTGTAAATTGGTATCATGGGTGAGAAAAATATGTGAGAACTAACTAGAAAGAACTATGTACTGCCATTTTTAAATAGTATGATTATAATACTAGATTGGAAGTGTCCATCAAAGATATAGAATTGATAAAGCAGAAACCCAATGAGTCTTTTTCTAATTTCTTGACTCGTTTCATGAATAAAGCAGGGTTGATAAAGAATAAGCTGGCTGAGAAGTATCAAGTTAGGATGATAGTTCAGAATGTGTCACCTAATTTGGTTGAGAGGTTACAGATGATGAACTCCAAAACATTCATAAACTTGTATGATGATGGTTTGCAAGCATAAAAAATTTCAAATGATAATAAGAGAAGCTCTAGAGGCATCAGAACCCGAAACTACACAATTGGGGGCACACAACAGGGAAGTACTAATTAAGTTGTGGAGGTGCGCGCAGCTCAGCAACCTCGAAGATTCTCCAACTTCAACTAACCACTCTCTAAAGTCTTAGGTTGGTCCAAAGAGGCTTACTTTGACCTTTAACCTTTTCCAAACCACCTAACCCGAATGTCCTAGGCTATAACCCTAATAGCTTCACCAAGTAGTTGACCACTCCGTAGACACCTGTATTCACCTTAAACATGAGATCCAAAACCTAATAGACTCCAGAAAAATCACAGAACCTAAAAAATCGAACTCCAACCCAAACACTAGAAACAATTCTTTCCCTAACTACTGAAATGTCCTACCACTGGCCACCATAATGATTAACTTAGGAGTGAGCGAAGAAGAAGTGCTAAACTCCTTTGAAAACCTAAACCTTACAACTAATGGAGAATCTCCTAATGCCTCTAGAGGAGTTGAGGATTTACTGGGGCAGCCCTAAGGGAAATTTGACTATAAACTATTCTATTCCAAACCACCCTCTGCAGATATCCCAATTGAGTCAATTGTGGCCTCAGGATGGGGCAATGAGTTTAATAACGAGAAAGAATAAAAAACCTTAGAACAACTAGGAGTTAAGGATTTATTAGGGCAGCCCTCAGGGAAATTTGATTATAGGGTGTTCTATTCCAAGCTTGCTTCCAGTGATATACTTCTTAAGGAGGTTATGCCCTCAAGATAGGGTGATGAATTTGGTGATAGGCCAGCAAAAGAAGAGAAGGAGTCTCGAACTCCCGAACAAGGGATTGAGGAATTACTGAGAGCACATCTGGGAAAGCTTAGCATGGAGAGAAAGGAAACGTGCATAGTAAAAGTATGGCAGGATGGAAAGAGGGACAAAATCATCAGAGTTATAGACATATGGTATGACTCTGATAAAGAGGGTTTGCTGGTCTAGATGTGTAGAGCGATGACCCCAAAGTGAATCATGTCATAAGAAGTGGGAGGAATTACTAGGCAATAGAGAAGAAGATTGAGAGAGTTGCAGAAAGAGAAGAGACATATGATGTAGAAATAGAAGACAGGGAAAATGAGGAGTTGATTCTGGAATAACTGAAGAAGGCTAAAGCAAATGTCAGTATCTGGGAACTACTGATGCACTCAGGTAGCCACATAAGTGCTCTGGTGAAAGCTCTGTCAAACATGAACATTGAAATAATAGCCATACCCGAGGCTATGGTAGCAAAGGTTACAGAAAAGAAACATGGGCTGATAACCTTCTCAAATGATGACCTCCCTTTGGAAGGAAGAAATCAGAATAAGGCATTGTTTTTCCCAACTGAAGTAAAAGGGAAAAGAACTAACTTTGCAATGGTTGATGATGGCTCTACCATTAATGTATGCCCATTGAAGATCTTGCCTAACTTAGATTTGAAAGCTGAAGACTTGATAGATTTAAACCTCATAACTAGAGCTTATGATGACAACACTAGGAATATGGAGGGGACATTCCAAGTTCTGGTTAAAATAGGACTAGTAGAATTAACCATTGAGTTTAATGTGCTGGATATACCAATTACTTATGCTTTATTATTGGGAAGGCCATGGTTCCATGCTCTAGGAGGGCTATCCTCGACTGTGCACCAAAAGATAAAATTCCCTCATGAAGGAGATGAAGTGACAATTGAAGTAAGAACCAATGCAGCTGTGGCCGTCATATTGGAAAAATAGAAATAAGTATGTGTTCCTCCCGATTTTCAAATTACTGAGATATTTGACAAGACTGAGATAGACCAAGGATTGCAAAAATAATGAAAAGCATTAATTACCAACCTAGATAAGGGCTAGACAAGAATGAGCAAGGAAGTCTTAAGCTACCAGAATTCAAGAGTCAAAGTGACACTAAAGGATTAGGGTGTGCCGAGACAGGATCCATCAGTAGAAGGGCAAGAAAGAAGGAGAAGGCTAAGAGAAATAAGCCCTTAGGGAGAGTTGAACCGTTAAGTGATAATTTCATTAAGCCAAGAGAGGGCAAGTACTATCTAAGTGCTAAGGAGTTCATCAATGTCATTGGCAAAAATGTTCCTGGGTTCAAGATTTTTAAGGACCAGATTATGGAAAACTTAGTCGAGAATAATAAATAAAAAGTGATGAAGTAAGTAGCTGGAAGAATGGGGGATGCTGCTATTGAGGAGCTACTATGTCTGCCATCTGAAGAGAAGCCACCCCAAGATTTAGCTACTTTTATTAGTGATATCTTTATTAATGTTTTTTATGAAGAAACTGATGTAATAACATCTGGTCTTTATGAGGATGAAGATGTTGTTTTTCCCATGGTAAATGATATGAACGCTAGTTTTACTTACTTATGTGATGTGCATCCTGATAGTTCTGTGCATTATAATTTTGATCGTTCATGCATGTTTGACATTAATTCAATTCAATGTGATTCATTTAACATGGGCACGAATGGTAATCCAAAGAACATTTCTATATCATATGATGTAACTCTTGAAGAGAGGGAAAATTTTGAGAGAATATTAACAAAGAGAAAGGTAGTATTTGCTTAGACCTACGAAGACATGCCAGGTTTAGATAGGGACATTACAAAGCATCACATTCCAACTCATCTAGGTATAAAACCAATTAAATAGAAATTGCACTGGCTAAGAATAAAATGGACTAAAAAGATAAGAGAAGAAATTGCTAAACAAATTCAGGCCAACTTTTTAGAGGTAGTAGATTATCCCCAATGGCTAGCAAATACAATCCCAGTCCCAAGAAAGATGGTAAGGTGCAAATGTGTGTTGATTTTAGGGATTTAAATAAAGCATGTCTGAAGGATGACTTCCCTTTACCTCATATCGATGCGATATTGGATAGTGCGGTGTTAAGTACGATGTACTCCTTCATGGATGGGTTCTCTAGGTATAATCAGATAATAATGGCAATTATGGATAAGATCAAGATAGCTTTCATCATGAATGGGGGATGTATTGCTACAAGGTTATGCCTTTTAATTTGAAGAATGCAGGTGTAACATATCAGAGGGTAGCCACCTCTCTTTTCCATGACATGATGCATAAGGAAGTGGAAGTATATGTAGATGATATGATGGTCAAGTCAGAAATAAGAGAGGGGTATTTTAAAGCTCTAGATAAGTTCCTGGCTTAAATTGAGAGATACAATTTGAGGCTTAACCTAAAGAAGTGCATTTTTGGGGTTACTTCAGGAAAGTTGCTAGGACATATAGTGAGTAGCAGAGATATTGAAGTGAATCCAGATAAGGTGAAAGCTATCTAGGAAATCGCAGCACCAAAGATAGAGAAAGATGTGAGAGGGTTCATAGGCAGGTTATAATATATTAGTAGGTTTATTACAAGGCTTACTAATATTTGTGACCCAATCTTCAAGCTTCTTAGAAAAGATTAACCTTGAGAGTGGAATGATGACTGTCAAAGGGCCTTTAATAAGATAAAAAAGTATCTCACTTATCCACCTGTACTTAAACTACCAAGGCTAGGTAAACCCTTGATCCTATATCTAGCTTAAGAAGAAAAGGCAATGGGGGCAATGCTAGCATAAGAAGGACTAGATGGGGTAGAGCATACAGTGTATTACCTCAATAAAAAGTTCCTACCATATGAAGAAAAGTATAATTAATTGGAGAAGACATGTTTGATAATGATATGGGCAATAAGGAAATTGAGGCATTACTTTCAATCTCATAAGGTTAAGGCCATTTCAAAAATAGACCCCCTAAGATAATTACTACAAGCACCTGCTTTGACCAGAAGGATGTCTTGATGGCTCATTCTCCTTATTGAATTTGATATAGAGTACATTACTATAAAGGTTATTAAGGGAAGGGTAGTAGCAAAATTTCCAGCTCAAAATGCAGTAGAGGGTGATGAACAGTGGAGCCTAGAATTCCTAGATGAGAATCTAGTAGTTGTAGAGCATCGAGAATGGAAGCTTTATTTTGATGGTGCAGTAAACAATAAAGAAGCTGGGTTAGGAGTGGTCCTTATCATGCTAGAGGGAGCAACCATACCAATGGCCAAGAAGCTAGATTGCAAAGTAACTAATAATATAGTTGAGTACGAAGTGTGCATTCATGGAGTAAAAGCAGCGATGGCAATTAGAGCAAAGGTGTTGTTAGTATACAGGGATTCTATGTTGGTTATCAGCCAGGCTAATGAGGAATGGGAAGTGAAAGAGGAAAAAGCTGAAACCCTACATCCATTATTTAAAAGCTTTAATAAAGAATTTCATAAAATGTCTCTTTATCCATTTATCAAGAGATGACAATCAGATGGTAGATGCACTGGCAACACTCTCTTTAATATGGGATAGTGTGACTAGGATGACTATAAGGCCGTTAGTGATCATAAAATTAAAGGCTTCGTGTTATAGGGGTGAGCAAATTATGGGGATTCATATAGGGTCTCAAGAGAAGCCATTATTTTATGATGTTCAAAAGTTCACTGAGGATGGAAAATATCCAGATGAGGCCACTTCAAAAGAAAGATATGCCCTATGTGTTCTTGCATGTAATTTTTCAAGTCATGATGGAGTGTTGTATAAGAGAATGCTGAATGGAATGCAGCTCAAATGTCTTAAGAAAGATGAAGCAGAAGAGGTGATAAAAAAGGTTCATGCAAGAGCTTGTGGTTCTCAAATGAATGGGATAATCCTAACAAAGAAGATAATCAGATAGGCGTACTACTGGATGAGAATGGAAAAGGATTGTATTAGAAACCATGAGACAATGCCATCAGTGTCAGATCTATAGGAACCTTAACCACCTTCCTCCAACGGTGTTGAATAGTTTATCATCTATTTGGCCTTTTGTGGCATGGGGGATTGATATCATAAGAGAAATAAGGCCAATAACATCGAATGGGCATAAATATGTAGTCGTGGTAATTGATTACTTCTCTAGATGGGTAGAGGCTGAATCTTTTAATACTCTAAAGGTAAAACAGATGGCCTGATTTATCAAGAAGAATCTCATTTACAAGTACGAGGTTCCACATCATGTAGCGACAGACAATGGGGTTCAATTTCAAGCAGAAATGGTAGAGTTATTATAGAAGTATAGGATCGAGCATCATAAGTCTTCACCATATCGACCTCAAGCTAATGGAGCAGTGGAAGCAGCAAATAAAAATATCAAGAAAATTCTTTATAAGATGGTCAAAACTTATAAGGATTAGTATGAGTTTCTTCCTTTTTCCTTGTGGGGATACAAAACTACAGCTAAAACTGCCATAGGCCAAACTCCGTTCTCCTTGGTGTACGACTGTGAAGCAGTTTTGCCAATAAAAATTGAGATTAAGTCTTTAAGACTAGTTATGGAGGCTAAAAAGCTCAAGAGTGAATGGGCATATAAAAGATATGATCATCTGGTATCTCTTAATGAGAAGAGGATGAATGCTTTGTTTCATTACCATATATACCAAAAGAGGATATCAAGGGCATTTAATAAGAAGGTAAAGCTAAGGAAGATAAAAGCTGGGGATATAGTACTAAAACAATCAAGAGCAGTGGTGTTTGATCCAAGAGGAAAGTTCAGATCAAACTGGGAAGGACCATACTTAGTCAAGCCAGTTCTACCAAAGGGAGCCGCCAAGATATATGATCTTGAAGGGACTGAGTTCATGGAGCCTATTAACCTAGATCGCCTCAAGAAATACTATCTATAAAAATAAATAAAAGTAGTATAAAGAAAATAAAAGTCTACTAACTAGAAAACCTGAAAAGGCTAGTCAGACAAAAATTAGGACATTCCCGCTATTTAGAAAACCATAAAGGGCTAGCAGACAAAAATTAAGGAATAAAATAAAAGAGGTCTCACTGATTAGAAAACCCGTAAAGGGCTTGTCAAGAAAAAGTTAGGGAAATAAATGTGAGCGAAAAATATTCAGTTAGAAATTTTGAAAGGACTAGCTGATAATATAAGTTATATCATGTGAGGTAGCAAATGTACTCATTTTAGCCCTAATTAATGAATCTGATTGAAATTGAAATTTTGTTATGACATTGCATGTTCTATAAGACCATTTTGTTCTAGTGGTGCCTATGTTTCTTCTTTTGAGAATCATCATGTAAAGCTTGAATCCTCTTGTCTCTAGAAAGTTCGGGTGGCTCTATATCTTGTATCATAACTCAGATATGAAAAAAACTAATATAAGCCCGCTAAGTTGAAAACCTGAAAGGACAGCTTAGGCAAAAGTTAAGGTAATAATAATAATAAATAAATAAATAAATAAAATTCACTTAGGATCATATGTTCATTCGAGACCAATTTCACGAAAGGGAAGTTTGAAATAGAGCATTCTTAACTACAAATCACAGATGAAAATAGCCTGGAATCAATCATCCCTAGCTCCAGAGTCAGGCCATGGGCTTTATCCTCTACTAGGATCATCACGGTGATAGGTATCTAGAGGTTTAGCATATGAAGGACCAACACTGTAGGGGTTAAGGCTTGAGTCAGCAAGCCACCGATGAAGCATCTCAATCTCATGCTCCAGATCCTGTGAATAACTCTGCACATATAGGAAGCATTATATCATATGCACTCCTTGCACACCATGCATACATTTTCATAATAAGTGTATATACTTACCCACTAACTATCTGTGACCTGCATGGTAAATAACCTCTGAGATGAGGCAAGTCTGTGCAAATACTTTGCATGTGTTTGGGGGACCTATTTTGTAAAGTTGTACTAACATCAATACCAAGCATACAGGTAATACAAGAAATAAGTCAGATGAACTCACATGAGAATTATCTATTGGAGAAAAGATGGAGAGCTAAACATCACCAAAATATATGTGCTGCTCAACCAGAGCCTGAATAGTAAAAGTCCAATAGAGCATGGATCTCTCAAGAAGGGGAACATCACCAAAAACAAAGCCAGTAAAAGCTCCCTCATGGTTGGTCCCAACATGCTGAGTGCATTGTGCATAGCTAGGATTGGACCCAGGGACCTCAAGTGCAATCTCAAGCTTAGGAGCAACCTCACTCTCCTACACAGTCTCAAACCCCTTATTAGCCTAATCGCTTCCTCCATCACTTCATCAGTAAGGGAGCGAACCTCCTTAATATGTGAAAAGCAAACTATGAAAAAAGAATAAGTGATTGGAGAGTTCCAACAAAGAGATGATCAGAATTTACCTCAGCCTTATCAGTACGAAACAACTCCAATAGGGGCTCACGAATGAACTACTGATAATAGCAAGATCGCTCAAGAAAAATAGTGGCATCATGTCCCTGTAATGCCTCTCTTAACTCTAAGCCCATCAGATGAGAACTATAAAGCATCGAGCAGGGGACAATAATAGGAATATGGCATTGGGAAGGTCCAAAGTGCCACCAGTATACCTGCTCTCCAAAATACCACATCTGACAGCCATAACTAGAGAGCATAACCCTCATCTCCTCAAGTCGTACTGTAGCATCCATGAAATCATATCATAGGACGTCATAAGCTCCCTTTAGCCAATCAGAATAGATTTGCAAAATTTGGATTAATTAAACTTAACTTGTATTAAGTCATGAAGTACTAATGATTTTATTTTCTTACCAGGTCCCACTCGACGATGTTCAACTAATCACAGTAGGTCTGCAGAGTATTCCTGACACTCACTAGATGGGAGGAGCCCTATCTCTACATCAAGGGGAGACTCCTGTCAGAGCTGATAGCCTCAAAGCCACGAATTAGCCCAATATCTATGCTTTAGATATGAAAGAGAGAATAAGTCAACAAAACAAAAAAAAAAGGAAAAAAGAGGAAGAGAAACAAAAAAGGGACAGACTCACATGCAGGGCATGCCAAAAGCCGCACATGGTGATAGCACCTCTATAGAAAATGTCCAATTTGTAATACAAATAAGCCAACACCGCATATCCTCAGTCGAGGGTGATAACTCGGTTTAAGTCTCAAAGAGGGTCAAGAAAGGCAATGCTGACCTCATGACCAGTCTTGCAGAAGAGGGTCATGCCAAGCAAGATTAGGAGGAAGCACCTCACCTCATGAGTAATTTGACGAGGTATGGTGGTGGGAAGACGTCTGAATCCCTTGACTAATGATGAAAGAATAACATTCTTCTGGTTTTTCCATGCCAAGACAAATCTAATCAAATATCCTACATACTGACTCCATGCATGCTCAGGAAGATTGCAATAACTAATATCAAAAGAAATGGGAATTCTCTTGAAGGCAATCCTAGTGATCGTAGAAAAACTCATAGGCAAAATAGTTAACTCTCCTACATGAGTATGGAACGTATGGGTGGTGTCCATCCACCACTCAATCAGTGCGAATAAAGAATGGTGATCAGACCTCCCTCTAAAAGTTGAAAGCCCAACGACAAATTGTCTAAACCTAGAGGCCTAGACTAGTTGTTCAACATCCCTCGATAGTTCGTGGAATAATTCACGAGCTATGAAAAATAGCCCATGAACTTCATCGACTGCTGGGAGTATTTCGAGAACAAATGAGCATAATAATAAATATGTATTCCTTTAAAAAAAAAGAATCAAACCGATGGTTCAGTTTTGAACCGAACTACTAGCTCAATTTGAACAAAATCGATTGGCATTCTAGCAATGCTGATCGACAGTTATTTAATGCAGATCGGCATTTCTCGATTCGGTCGATAATCCAAACTCCTGACCCGATCGACTATTCACCTAAAACTCAATACTTTTAAGTTTAATTTTTAAACTTTCATGCATTTTGAGTGATTTTTAATCCAATTTCAACAATATACAAACTAATTTATATTTTAAAATTAATTCTGATTACTAACTATATGAATAAATTTTTATAGGGATAAACAAAAGTGGGAAATGTTACCTCATTGGCCACATTTATGCACCTATGAAGGTGAGGGTGAGTCAAAGGAAGCATAGTAGAACCCTCTTGAAGTCCAAGGTTATTCTGATAAAAATGGAGAGGTACAATGGCTAGATCAGCTGAAATCTCTGCTCCTCTGTCTAGCCTATGTTATGGGTCAGCCATATGATTTAACAGATTATGAATCAGACTTCGAATGAGTAAGAAATCCAAAGAAGAAAATTAAAGAAAAAAAGGAAATAAATGGAGAGGGAAATGAAATAATTGCATTTAAAATAAGGAGGGAAGCTTCCTATAAATGGAAAATATCCATTTTGGTCCCTTGACTATGCATGCATTGAAAATCAAGTTTTTCTTTACAATTTCATCCATAATTGCACTTTAGTTGGGATTTAATTCCTAAATAATTCATTCAAATCATGTCATCAATCAATTAATTATGTCTATATTTATTCTGAATTTTCTGTCAAGTATAGAATATATAATATTATAGAATTTAACTTTGCATTTCTACATGCATCATTTACATAGTACCCATAGTGACATTGTTAGACATTCCACAGGAACTACAACACCATTTTCAAAGCTCGCTAGACATCCCACAGAGAATATAGCGAGGGTCATCGCATTCATTTTGTTAAACGTCCCACAAGGAATACAACAAAATTCATTATCACTAGACATCCTAAATGGAATATAGTGCAGTTTACTAGACACTACATAGTAGTTATAGTATCATTGCTAGATGTTCAACGGGAACTATAGCACATTTTTCAAATCATAAATCGTTAAATGTCCCATAGGGAATATAGTGAGAGTCATTTCACTCATTTCGTTAAAATGTCCTACGAGGAATATAACGAAATCCATTATCACTAGATGTCCCAAAGGGAATATAGTGCAGTCCACAAGACACTACATAGTGGTTGTGGCATTATTACTAGATGTTCCACAGGAACTATAACATGTTTTCAGATCACAAGTCACTAAATGACACAAGGGGAATATAGAAAAATGCATAAGTTTCACTAAACATTCCATAAGAAATATAGTGAAACATATTACACATAGCATCTTACTTAAAATTGCTCAGCAATTTAAGCATCAATAGGTAAATTAGGATACAATTAGGTATCTTGATTCTTTCCTTTAAAATTATGTGCTTTTATTGCTTTGCAGCAATTTGTCAAGCAAACAGCGACAAAAGGGGGCAACTGTAAGCACCTAATTTCATGATATAATTGTGCATAGTATGACGAAAGCCCCTATGATGAAAAGTTAATTGAGAAATTGGTCTCTAGTGCTAAAATTTGAGATTTTAAGGACTAAATTGTAGTTTTTTTTATTTAATTGCAAAATCTTGATTTTAGAATTTTTTTTTAATTTTTTCATTTTTTGAGACTGTTGAGCAAATTACAAGTCGGCATTTAGCTAATGCCGACCAACATTGGCCTAATGCCAATCGGCATTTGCCAAATGTTGATTAGCATTAGCCAAATGTCAATCAACATTATTGGACATTCGCATTTTTTTAGTATTTTTCGTCATTTTTTTGTATTTTCCTATTTTTTGATTGGTCCAAATTTAATTTATTTTAATAAAGAAATTATTTTTAATATTTTTTGTATACACTATGCATCCATTGCATGTATTTTCTCTTTCTAAAATCCTTTTATCCTTTTTTTTTATTTTGAAAAAATAGAACTCCTTTATCCTGCCTCTTCTGTGATCACGCAAAGAGGTTAGCAGTGTTGTGATCACGCGAGAGTTATTAACTGAGGATAAGGAAAGTGATAAAGATAGGACAGTTTTGGAGAGGCTAGGGTTTTGAAGAAAAGTTTAAGAGGAAAAGGAGAGAAAAATTAACATAGAAAAAAAACCTTTCTACTATAGATTTCAAAGAAACCTTCTCAAAAGGAAGAAAAATACGTTCTTTATTTTTTAAGTCCAAGAAATCAAGAAGAAAAGCAATAGAGTCAATCTCAAAATGGTGACAATCCCAAATTTGAGGGGCATTCAAATAGCATATGTACAACATTCTTCATCTCTATTCCCTTATTTCTTTCTTTATTTATTATTTTCTTTGATTTAATTATTTCTTTTTTATTTTCTTATTTAATTAGTGCTAATATGTTTCTCTTGTTTCTACATTTTGTTTTTATTATGATTTTGGCTTAAGATGGGTATAACTAGAATGACTATGTGAGGGCAAATCAACAGACAGAAGATCCATGGAATGCTATGGATTAGAACCTATAACATTTTAATGTAGGTTTTTAGGGTTCTGCTTTTTATTTTATTTATTTTTATTGGGTTTATATATAATTTCCTATTTGTTTTATTCATGTAGGAATTGTAATAAAACAAATAGTAGGAATAGTAATTATTTGCTTTTGTGTTTTTAAAATTAAGTAGTAATTAGGGTTGCACTGGGTAAAACTAGATAAAATCAATGATGGCAGTAGGTTAATTTTAGGATTACATGAAATTGAATTAGGGTTTCTTAGGAAAATCATGTAAAAATTGATTTTTTGATCTATTTTTTATGTGTTTATTGAATTTTTTTTTGTTTTTCACGCCTTTTGGGCCCCAAGCCCATGTTAGGTCTAAACTCACTTAATCAGTAGACTTCAATTGGCTTTAGGGTTTAATTTAATTAAAACCAATATAGGCCCATTTTAATTAATAAAATCAATTTAGATTTAGTTTAGCTCATTTAATTTCATTACTTTTAAAATAAATAGACTTAGGCCCATATTTCACTTTAAATTAAAATCAGGTTAGAATTAGGCCCACTAATTAATTCCTTTCTTTAAAATTTTATAGACTTAAGCCCATTTCCTTAGATAATTTAAAAAAAATAGACTTAGGTTCATTAAAATTGATAAAAATGTAGGTCCTTTGTTAGCCTACTTCACTTGTAAATAAAATGTAGAATTAGCTAACTTTTAAATAAAATTAACCTAGTTTAGACTTAGGGACACTACTGCCTTTTGTATGCATTTTTTACATGTAATTTTATGACCTGTTGCCTTTTTGGGTTAGATGGATGTTTAATTAGGGTTTCAATATAATTGCATGTAATTAGAGAATAAGATAGTAATTCATAAAGTAATTCTAAATGAACACAAAATTGAAAAAAATTAGTATTCTATTCCTAGAATTTCCTGGTTATGGTGCCATCTTTCTTCTAGAAAATCGAGTACCACCTTTTGATTTTTCCCAGTTATTACCCTGGGTGGTAACTCCTCATCTCCATGCCATGTCTTTATGACAATGGTTAGTGTGTTCTCTAAGGCCTTAAGCCTAAACAGTGTTGCAGTTGCTAAAATCTTGGACGCGCACTAAACCCCATCATCTACAGTCATGCTTCTTTAATTCACAACATTCAGGTTCAGCTAGGACAATTGGAAAATGTTGTTGCCATAAAAGCTCAAGGACACTTACTAAGCAACATAGAGGTCATTCCAAAAGAACAAGTGAAGGCTATCACTTTGAGAAGTGGTAAAGTGCTTTAAAAGTCTAAATCAATCCCATTAATAGCTGATGATGATGATAAGAAAGATTAGAGCATAGAAAATGAAGGAGTGTAAGAAAAATCTAAGGACCATAAGCATGGAGAACCAAAAAGAAAATAAGTTAAGAAGTAAATAGAGCAACCAACTACTATTAACACATTTAAATATGCTCCAAGATTACCCTTTCCCTTAAGACAAAGGAAGGTGAATGACAATGAGAAAAGGTTTGCTAAATTTATTGAAACTTTTAAGAAATTGGAGCTGAAGCTACCTCTCTCAGAGTCATTGGCAGAGATTCAAAAATATTTAAAATTCTTGAAAGATGTCATCACTAATAAGCTCAAATGGAATGATAATGAGATGGTTCCTCTTATAGAGACTTGTAGCTCAATCATTTCGAGTAAGATTCTAGTCAAGCTTAAAGATCTAAGGAGTTTTACAATTCCTTGTATTCTTAGTTCACAACAATTTCCTAAATGTTTGTGTGACTTAAGAGCTAGCATTAACCTTATGCCTCCCTCGCTTTTTAAGGAATTAAAGCTAGAAGATGTTATCAACACTAATATGGCTCTTCAACTTGCTGATCACTTAATTAAAAAGCCATATGGAGTAGTTAAAGATGTGCTTGTTAAAGTTGATAAATTTGTGTTCCTAGTTTACTTTATGATTCTAGATTTTGAGCAAGACAAGAATTGTCCCCTAATTTTAATGAGGCCATTTCTTAATACCAAGAAGGCTTTAATTGATGTTCATGAGGTCAAGATTACTTTAAGAGTTGGAGAAAAGAAGGTGGAATTCACCATATCAAAATTAATGAAGCAACCTTTGCATAAAGAGGAATTATGCATGAGTTGAGGTAGTGGATAAGTGTGTCAAAGAAGTACAAGAGAAGATGGAGTTAGAAAAGCATTTGAGAGATAAAAAAACTAGAAGGAGGAGAGGAGTGTTACACTAAAAAGCTTGAACTTTTGATTCGAAATGACTATCTAACACAACCTTCCATTTAAAATCCACCTCAATTGGAGCTCAAGCCATTACCTAGCCATCTACGATACACTTATTTAGGGAAAGGAAACATGTTGCCTATTATCATTTCTAATAAGCTTACAAAGGAGAAAAAGCAATAAGTGTGTGAACTGATGAGGAAAAGATGGAAAGTAATGCGGTGGCAAATTGCAGATATAAAAGGGATTAATCCTTCATTGGTGATACATAGAATTGGCATGGAGAATGCATGTAGGCCCACAGCTGAAAGACAATGAAGATTCAATCCTAACATGCAAGAGGTGGTAAAGAAAGAGATCTTAAAGCTTCTTGACATAGGTATAATCTATCATATCTCCGATAGTGCATGGGTGAGTCCAATATAATGTGTTCCTAAAAAGGGGCCATGACTATTATTAAAAATGAGGAGGGAGAGATGATTTCTAAGAGGGTAGTAAATGGTTGGAGAGTATGCATTGACTATATAAAACTCAATACTACTACAAGGAAATATCATTTTCCCCTCCCTTTCATTGATCATATGCTTAAGAGGATAGTGGGGGCATACATATCATTATTTTCTAGATGGATATTCAAGGTATTATTAAATATGTATTACCCCAAAGCCTAAGAGAAAACAATATTCACTTGTCCCTATGGTACTTTTTCTTATAGGAGGATGCCATTTGGTTTGTGTAATGTGTTCAAAGATGTAAGATGGCCATCTTCTAGGATCTTATTGAAAATATAATGGAGCTATTTATGGATGACTTTTAGTTTTTTGAGATTCCTTTCAATTATGTTTGATGAACCTTAATAGATTATTGAAGAGGTGTGAAGATACTAGTCTTGTGCTAAATTTGGGAGAAGCGCCACTTTATTGTTGATAAAGGTATAGCATTAGGACATAAAATTTCTTATGAAAGAATTGAGGTTGATAGGGCCAAAATTGAAGTTATAGACAAGCTTCCTCCTCCAACTTCTATTAAGGGCATACAAGGATTCTAAGGACATACCGAATTTTATCGTCGATTTGTCAAAGTTTCTCTTTAATTGCAAAACCTCTTACTCAACTTTTAGTTAAAGATACTCCATTTAACTTTGATGAATCTTGTTTGGTTATTTTTAATAGGTTGAAGAAGGCTTTAATTTCAGTACCCATAATTTCTCCACTAGACTGGTCACTTCCTTTTGAGTTAATGTGTGATGCTAGCGATGTTGTGATGCGGGAAATCCTTGGACAGAGAAAAGATAACAAGCACCATGTGATATATTATACTAACAGGACCCTTTCATACATTCAACTCAATTACACAACCACTAAAAAAGAGTTGTTGGCTATTTTTTACAATGGAAAAATTTAGATTATACATTCTAGGATTAATAATTATTATTTATACTGACCATGTTGCATTAAGGTATTTGTTTACTAAGAAAGATGTTAAACTGAGACTTATGCATTAGGTTTTGTTATTGCAAGAATTTGATTTACAAATCAATGATAAGAAGGGAAGCAAAAATGTGGTAGCTCACCATTTGTCCCAATTAGAATAACATGACAAATTACCACCCGATAAAGTCGACATTAATGACCAATTCCTATATGAATTTCTTTTTATTATCCAATATGTAGACCCACCATGGTTTGTTTGCTAATTATTTAGCATGTGAAGTGTTACCATAAGAGCTTACATACTTATAAAGGAAGAAATTTCTTTCAAATGTGAAGCACTATTTATGGGATGATCCTATTCTATATGAAACTTATGTTAATGGTTTAATAAGGAGATGTGTGCCAAGCTCAGAGACAACTTCAATTTTAACACATTACCATAGCTCTCCCTATAATGGGCATTTTGGAACCTTAAGGATAGCATCAAAAGTACTTGAGAGTGGGTTCCATTGGTTGACATTATTTCAAGATGCAATGGAATTTGATCAAAGGTGTGAGAAGTATCAAAGGATGGGAAATATTATAAAAAGGGATTAAATACCACTCAATAATATATAGGAAATTGAGCTCTTTAATGTATAGGGAGTGGACTTCATAAGGCCATTCCCTTCTTCGTACAGTAACCATTACATTCTTATGGGGGTAGTGTAAGCACCCAATTTTGGGATGCAATTGTGCATGCGTGCGATGAAAGCCTCTATGATGAAAATTTAGTTGAAAATTGACCTTTAGTGTTAAGTTTCATATTTCAGGGACTAAATTACAACATTTTTTAGGTTTAATTGTAAAAAATTGAAGTTTGCAAGGTTTATTTGAAAGTAATGTCAATTGCCATTACATAATGTCGATTAGCATTATGTAATGCCAATCGACATTTCATCGATCGACATTACATAAGGTCGATCGACATTACATAATGCTAATTGGCATTAAACAATGCCAGTCAACATTCTCTAATGCCAAAGCATAAAAATGTTAGAAAAGAAAATTATTTTCTCAATTTTTTTAACTATGATTGATTTAAATTTAAATTTTTTTTAATAAATTAATTAATTTTGATATTTACCTATCCATTACGCGTCTCTTATGCATATAATTTTTTAAATTAAAATTCTTATCCTATTTATTTTGAGAGGAGGATCATAGATGCCTCTCCTGTGATCATGTAAATGATTAGCTAGGGTTAGAACAAAATATAAAAAGAAAAGTTTGGTAGAAAAAAAGGGGGTGGGGAGATTGCATAAAAAGAGAAAAAAGAGAAAACCCTAATAGTTACTACAAAAAAAAGAGTCAATTAAAAAAACACAAAGAGAAAAAAGAGAATAGAAAAGAAGAAAAAGAGAAAAAAAATCGTTTCAATTATATACGCTCTTTTCAAGGTCCAGAAATTAAGAAAACACAAAGTTAATTTTCTCAAGACGGTGAAATCTCATTCTGAGAGGCATTCAAATAGCATCTGCATAGCATCCTTCTTCTAGTCCTTTCTTTTTATTTATTATTAATTCTTTCCTTTATATTATTTCATTATTTTTTATTTTATTAATTTTTTGTTTTTTGTTTAATTTTCATTATTTTGTTTTCTTTCTTCATTCATTCTAATATTTTTTATTCTCTGTGTTTCATGTTTCTATGAAGATGAACATATGATTAAACTAAGGAAAACCCATGAAGAATCCATGAATGAAAACCAAGAATCAGGATCCCAATTTAATTCTTATGTATTTTTTGTTCTATCTAATTTATTTTTTTAGGTTTTGAATTTGTTTAATTTATTTTCTTAAGGGTTATAATTTTAATTTTATTTTCTCTATTATTTTTGGTAGATTTTGTATTAGCCCCGATAGTGGGAATAGTGTAACTCTTTAATTTTCTGCACTATTAAAATTACTTAGTAAATTAGGTTCATTTAATAAAACCCTAATAAAATCAATGGTGGCTTTAGACTAATTTAGGTTGCATGTAATTAAAATTAGGTTAGAAATCACTGGATGTATGTTTTTTATTCATTATTTGCTTTAATTTGTTATTTGGGTTTGTTTGCATGTTTTTATTCTCTTTGGACCCAAGCCCACATTATGTTCTAACCCATTTAATAAATAGGCTTTTAATTGGATTTTTAGGTTTAATTAATTTTAATCAATTTAGGCCCAATTTGATTAATTTAGACTTAGGCCCATTTTTTAATTAAAATTAATTTAGACTTAGCTCAGTCTATTAAATCATTTTCTTTTTAAAATAAATAGATTTAGGATCACTTAATTTTAAAATAAGTAGAATTAAGCCCACTAATAATATGAACCCTAAAAGGGGCTAAATGCAAGCATGAAGTTTAATGATGAAGAATTCAAGCTAATTAGCTTAATATGGATGAATTTTGACTTATTTTCTTATTTTGGAGTCAATAAAGAAGATTCAAAAAGATTCTAAAAGATGTGAGAAGATTCAAGGATATTTCAAGTCAAAGTCAATAAGTCAACAAGTCAAAGTCAAATAGTCAACAAGTCAAAGTCAAACATCAATGGTCAACACATGACATGGCATGCTTCAATGCTTAGTTATCATAAGTTGTCATTTTGTTTAGTTGTCATGAGTTGTAATGAGTTGTCAATTTTGACTTTTGAAAGATGGGTTGTCATATTTTAAAGGAAATCTCCTTAATTAAGGATTTTCCTATATAGGCATCTTCAGGAATAAGGAAGAAAACCTTTTCCTTCAAGGGTTAGGTTATTTACATGCTTATATAAGGTCTAAACATATTATGGATGAATTTAGGACGTAATATTTGTCAATTTTGATCAATTAAGTGGAGTTTTACCTTAACTTTGTTCTTTTGAAACTTTCCAAGTTTACTTGAATTGTTTCACATCTACCTTTCATTAGAATTGCTAGGTTAGACTTAGAATTGTGTGATTGTTCATCTTTTAATAGCTAAGTATCTTGCTTCAAATTAATAAGTAAGGGGTTTAGGTCCATCAATATAACCTATCCTTGATGATCCTTGGGATAGATTTTAAAGTTGGATGTGCGTTCTATCTCTGTTATAGGTAGGGTTCATATCAACTAATTTATTTTTATTTTATTTCTTAAAATTAACAGATTTAAGCCCACTTTTTAGAACTAAAACAACTAGACTTAGGCTCATTAATTATCTTAAAATGTATGACCATCTTTAGTCTATTTCACTTGTAAATAAAAATGTTGAATTAGCTAAGCTTTAAAATAAAATTAATATAGTTTAGACCTAGGGACGATGCGCTTCGTATGCATTTTTTCCATTCAGTTTTATGACTAGTTTGCTTTAAGCCTAGATGGATTTTTAATTAGGGTTTAATAAAATTATGTGTAAATAGAGAATAAGATAGTAATTCACAAAGTAATTCAAAATAAACATAAGACTAAAAGAAGTTAGTATTCTGTTTCTAGAATATCCTGGTTATGGTGCTAGCTTTCTTTTAGAGAATTGAGTACCACCAAAACAATTTATCCTAGTTATTACCCTGGAGGGCGACTCCTCATCTCTACACCTTGTCTTTATGACAATTTTTAGTGTGTTCTCTAGAGCCCTTAGCTCAAACAGTGTCATGGTTGCTAAAATCTTGGATGCATGCTAAACCCTACCATCAATAGTGGCGACTCTACTGGGATAAAAGATACTGATTCTACTTGTGTTCTTTAGAATTATTTTATTAATTATCATTTTATTCTTGCATTCATTTTACATGTCCCTATTAAACCGATGGCATTGGTTTATGATTCCATGATTCCACTAGCTTCATGGAGTTGTAAATTGGCTAACCATCACTCTTAGCCTTAACTCGATTCAAGAAAGATTACCAGGTTCATCTGACCAGAGTCTGTAACCTAAGTCCTAAAGGGGGTAGTCTTCTCTTGAGTTTGCAAAAGATGTTGGGCCCCTCTGACCTTAGTTTATAACTCAAGTCTTAAAGGAGGGCATCTTGCTAAAAGAAGCTTGACTTTTTACTAGACCCTAACCATATATAATGGCTTAGTTACTTCCCTAGGATCTACCAAAAATTGCTTGTATTATTTTTTCCATAATGTATTTCTATCTATAAAAGCTCAGGCCCATACTTTTGAAGCCCACTTAGGCCAATAGAGATTAAGCTAGACCTTTATACTTAGAAATGTTGTTTCTATGCTTATTACCATGAGGTGTTTCTATCTATAAAAGCCCAGGCCCATACTTTTAAAGCCCCTTAGGGTAATGAAGATTGGGCTAGACCTTTGTACCTAGAAATGTTATTTCTATGCTTTATTGCTTTAAGAGAGATCTAGCATGCACATCGATTCCTGATATCCCCCATTGATATTAAGACCAAGACAAAAAATCCTAGGATAAGAGACTTGCCAATGAACACATGTGCGACAGGAATAAGGTTGGAAGATGTATGTTGTACACTTGATTAATACTTGCTACTTGTTGTATAGCACATGCATCATGCATATATGCATACATGCATCTCATTCATTATACTAACACCTTATTTTACAGCCACCATAGATAAATTGAGGTCTTCTCATATTTAGGGATGATGAGGTGGCTGACTAAGAAGAACGAGTCATAGTCTTAAAGCCTTAGCAAAAGAAATCTTGAACAGACTAAATAGACTAAAAAAAGCCCTATCAACCCACTTTACTTAGAAGCTTAACCAACTTCAACTGAATTTGAACAAATGGAACAACATTAAGGGAACTGGACCTTAGAAGACATTAAGGGAGCTCTTATGGATGACGTGAGGGCTATGACGCAAGATGAGCTGAGACAAGCACTATTTAGACTGATGTAATATGCTGCTGTCATACCACTACCTATAATTGAACAACAACCTACTGTAAATGCTCCACCTGCTACCAATAATGTTAGGGAGTAACCTACTGCTAGAAACCCACCTGCTATCGATGTGAAGCTAGAGGATGTTGAGAATTACATGGTAACGAAAGCGAAGAAAGAATCCCTTGAACTGGTACATGACCATGAGTCCAAGCAGATACGAGCACTGACCTAGAAGATGTCTAAGATGGAAGAGTTGATCAGGGGATAAGGCATGGGGTATTCATTTGAGTTTGATGACATGCTACATATGGAAGATGATAGGCTACCTGACAAGTTCAAGATGCCACAACTACAGAAATTTGATGGGAGAGGAGATCCAAAGATTCATCTCAGCCAGGACACAATAACTATAAGCACTACTAAAGCATCATTAGCTGTGATTACTAAGTTATTTGTGTTATCCTTAGAGGGAATGACTATATTATGGGCTGGAAAAACCTATAAGAGCTTACTAGAAAGATCTATGCGCTACCTTTTTAAGATAACATGATTATAACACCCGATTGGAAGTGTCTATTAAAGATCTAGAACTGACAAAGCAGAAACCAATGAATCTTTCTCTGATTTCCTTACCAAATTCATGAACAAGACAAGATTAATGAAAAACAAGTTGGCTGAGAAAGATTAGGTTAGGATGTTAGTCCCTAATGTGTCACCTAATTTGGTTAAGAGATTGCAAATGATGAATCCCAAAATATTTATAGACTTGTATGATGATGGTTTAAAAGCTAAAGAGATTGAGAGTGAGAAGAAGAAAAGTTTTAGAAGTACAAGAACCCAAAACTACCCAACTGGGGGCACACAACAATGGAGCACTAGTCTGATTATTAAAGTGCATGTTGTTCAACAACCAAGGAGATTCTCCAATTTTAACTGACCTATGTCAAAAGTCCTAGAGCACCTAATGAAAAAGGGATTACTTCAACCTTTACCTAATCCAAACCCACCAAACCTAAACACCAAAGGCTATAACCTAAAGAAGCACTACCAATTCCATCAAAACCTCCAACACTCCATGGATAATTGCATCTGCCTTAAACATGAAATCCAAAACCTTATAGACTCTAGAAAGATAACTAATCCTAAAACCCAAGCACCAAAAATAATCCTTTCCTAAACTACAAAAATGTACCACCCTTAGCTACCATGATGATTAACACAAGAGTTGGTGAGGAAGAAGTGCTAAGCTCCTTTGAGGATTTAGACCTTAAAACCAATGAGAAATCTCTTAATGCCCTTAAAGATGAGGAAAAAGCAGAAGACTTATTGGGTCAGCCTTTAAGCAAGTTTGACTATAAGGTGTTTTACACTAAATGATGTGGGGCCACTACGTCACTAAACCACCTTCTTTTGACATACCCTTTGAGTCGATTGTGCCTACAGGATGGGGTGATGAGTTTAATGATGAGAAGCTACTTAACAAGAAAGAAAAATGCACATTTGAGGTATAAGAAGATGAATTCATAGAGATAGTTGGCAAAAAGATGCAAGAATAGTTATTATGTCAGGTGCCTCAAGGACAACAACTATGAGACTTAGCATCCCCAGCATCTAGAATAGGAAATAAAATTTCTTATTGTCTTCTTTGAATAAAATTTTAGTTTCTATTTTGTTTTAGTGATTGATGATATATATTCTGATCACGTTTACTTATGTAATGTACATCCTAATGGTACTATGCATTATGATATTGATTGCATCTGCATGTTTGACATAAATTCAATTCAATTAGATTTATTCAGCATGGGCATAAATGCAAATTCAAAGAACATACATATAGCACATTATGTAACTTCTGAAGATAGGAAGTTTGAAGAAAAAAAGAAAAAGAATGAAAACAAGAGAAAACAATAAAGAGAGAAAAAAAGAAAAAAGAACATAAAGGTAAAAATTATAGGGAAAAAAATTCATGACTCGCTGATAACAGGAGTTGTATCATTGGATGTAATGAATGTTATAATTTTTTCCTAATGAATTATTAAAATTACATTTTAAATTTTTGTTCAAATCTCGCATATTCATCTTTATCATACTGCATAAGTATCTGAATATAAAGATAATACATAATGAAAGCTAAATCAGAGCTATGAGATCATTATTTTAGTTATGTTCTCTTTTTTTCCATCCCTTTTGTAATTTTCCTTGTAAGCCTAGCATTCCCTTATACCTTGAGAATTCAGGTGGCTTAGTAACTTATGTTGCAACCCATACCTTGTAACTGCCATTAATTATTACATTAGCATCAAGCCTTATATTCTACTTAAGAATTCTTTGAAGTGCAAGTCCAGTTGATTTCATCATCAAGAACTCACTTCAATTAGTTCGCCCACTCCTCTGCATCTTCAGTACATAAGACTATAACTAATAGTGTTAGTAAGACAAAGGGTCAACAACAGTAGTGACCAAACCAAGTCTCTTGCACACATGAAGAAAAAGACTGCTAAAATGAATTCAAAATGAAGTTGGGGGCAAAATGTAACTAGGGCAGCTTAGGGGCAAAATAGTAAATACAACACTAGAACTTCAAAGTTAGTGAAAAAGATCTTAGGGTAGAAAGGAGTAAACTACAAGCATACAAATACATAAGTTATCATACAGCAAAAGTAGAAACAAAAAGAAAAGTTTAATAGCGCATTGGTCAATCATGAGCTCTAGTGTAAACCCATGGACCCCACTCGCTAGCTTAGTCATCAGTTCGATGAGCTGTATTAGAAGCTCTGACTTCAGAAGTACCAATAATGAAGTATCTAGTGCTTAAACCTACAAGTTGTTGATGAGGCACCTCATTCTCACATTCCAAGCTACGAACATAGCTTTATTCTAAACAGAAGACCTATTAGGATCATTGTAGACACCCAATTTCAAGATGATGAGTTATGGATGCGATAAAGGACTCCAATAATGAAAATATCATGAATAGGTCTTCAATACTTGAACTTTGAAAGTTCAGAGGTTTGATTGCATTTTTCAAAGAATGAATTTAATATTTTCATGGACTAAATTGCAATGCTTTTTAAGGACCTAATTGCAAAAATTAAATTCTTTCAAGGACCTTTTTGTAATTAAAAGTTAAAAAAAGTGGTCGAAATTTTATAATTCTGATTGGAATTATATAATTTCGATTGGAATTACATAATTCTAATCAAAATTATGTAATTCCAGTCGGAATTACACTAATTCTAATTAAAATTACACAATTCCAATCAAAATTAGACCTTTTCCGCTAGGTTCTCAAATTTTCTAGAAAATAAAAGTCTTTCCCTGAGTCCTAAAAATTATTTTTGATAATGTTTTTAAGGAAATAGAAGTCTTTTAGGAATCAATTTATAAGTAGGGCTTAAAGGATGTCTCATTAGATAAGGAGTGTTTTGGCTCCTGAAAAAAAGAGGAGAGGAGGAGAGAACGAAAGGAAAAAAAAAAGAAAAATGGCAGAACGAAAAAAAAGAAAGGGGGAAAGAAAAAAAGGAGAAACGAAAAAGAAAGAGGGCAAGAAAAGAGTATCTTATTCTTTACAAAAAATTCTTTTGCTTAATTGATTAATTAAAGATATTTGGAGGATTTTTTAAGAACAATATTCAAAGACCTATCAGGAACGGTAATTTTACAAAATCTGAGGAGCACTCCATTAAAAGCATCCATAAGCATTCATAAGCATCATCTTCTCCTCATTTTATTTTATTTTATTTATTTATTTTTATTTTATTGATTTTTAATTTTTTTATTATTGTTATAATTTATTCACTAATCATAATTTTTGTTCTTTTTTATGGTGATTATGGAGGACTAAACTCATGAGAAGTCCATGGAATGTCATGGATAAGACCTTGTAAGTTTAGTTTTTAGGTTTTTTTATTTAATTCATGCTTTGGGGTTGTATTAATTATTTTTATTATTATTCTTAATAGATTATTGTAATAGCCCCAATAGTAGAAACATTGAAATTGTGTGTATGGTTGCCTGTTTATTTTGATTAATTGATTAGTAAAGTTAGGATTTCAATTGGGTAATTAATTAAAATCAAGGGTGGAAGTAGATTAATTTAGGTTGCATATTAATAAAAATTAGGGTTTTAGAAGGAGTTAATTTAATTAGTTATTTAATCTTTTATTTAATTGTGTTGATATATTTTATTTGTTTGTTTGGGCTTGTTTATTTATTTTTATGTGTTTTGGGCTCTAAGCCCACATTGGGCCTTAAGCCCATATTAGATTCTAATATACTTAAATAAATTTAGGTTTTTAGGCTTAATTAATTAAAATGCATTTTAGGCCCATAATTAATTAGATTTTAGGTTAGAGATAATTTAGGCCCATTTAGTAAATTTGACATAGGCCCACTTAATTTAATTTAATTTAATTAATTAGACTTAGCCCATTAAATTAAAGTTTTTTTCATAATTTGTAGATTGAAGATCACCTTAGAATTAAACCATGTAGAATTGGTCTCATTAATTTAAATACTCCATAATTTGTAGATTTAGGCCCATTTTTTAGAATTAAAATAAATAGACTTAGGTTCATTTAATTAAAATTAAAAGGAATTAGTCTTTAGGCTCACTTGTAAATTAAAACATGTAGATTTAACCCATTTAATTAAAATTAATGTAGATTAGACTAACTTAGGGATTATATGTTTGAATGAAAGCATTATTTACTTATATTTTAATGACTGGTTTGCATTGGAGTTAATTGTTAGAATAAGAGTTTATATGAAATTACATGTAAATAGAGGATAAGATAGTAATTCATAAAGTAATTCTAAATGAACACAAGACTGAAAGAAGTTGGTATTCTATATGCAGAATCTCCTAGTTGTGGTGCTAGCTTTCTTTTAGGGAATCGAGTACCACCTTTTCGATTTTTCCAAGTTATTACCCTGGGTGGCGACTCCTCATCTCCACGCCATGTCTTTGTGACAATGGTTAGTGTGTTCTCTAGAGCCCTGAGCTCAAACAGTGTTGTGGTTGCTAAAATTTTGGACGCGTGCTAAACCTTACCGTCTACAATTATGACTCCACTGGGGATAAGAGATATTGATTCTACTTGTGTTCTTTAGAATTATTTTATTAATTATTATTTTATTCTTGCATTCATTTTGCACATCCCTATTAACCTATGGCATTGGTTTATGGTTCTATGATTCCATTAGCTTAATGGGATTGTAAATTAGCTAACTATCACTCTTAGTATTAACTGGGTTCAAAAGAGATTGCCAGGCTCATCTGACCAGAGTCTATAGCTTAGGTCCTTAAGGGGGGGTAGTCTTCTCTCAAGTTTGCAAAGGATGTCAGGCCCCTCTGACCTTGGCCTGTGACTCAAGTCTTAAAGGAGGGCATCTTACTAAGGGAACCTTAACCTTTTCACTGGACCATAACCACATATAATGGCTTAGTTATTTCCCTTAGGATCTACCCAAATTGCATGTGAATGTTTCCATGAGGTATTTCTGTCTATAAAGGCCCAAGCCCATACTTTAGAAGCCCATCAAGACTAATAAAGATTAGGCTATGCTTTTATACCTAGAAATATTATTTCTATGCTTTATTGCTTTGAGAGATCTGGCATGCTTGTCGATCCTTGATATCCCCTATTGATATTATAACCAAGACTAAAAATCCTAGGAAAAGAGACTCACCATTAAAGAAGTGTGTGGGAGGAATAAGGTTAGAAGGATGTATGTACACCTAATTTGATTTGCTACATGTTGCATGACACATGCATCATACATACATGCATACATGCATCTCATGCATTATACTAACATTTGTCTTTCAGCCATCGTAGATTCATCTGGGTCTTCCTATGTTTGGAGTCAAAAGGGTGGTAGACTGGTGAGAACTGATTCGAGTTCGTAATCGATTACGAAAGAGATCCTTAGCAGACTATAAAGGAGTCCCATCAATCCACTCTACCTAGAAGTTGCACAACCCAAATAGGCCAATGAAATGGAATAACAAGAAGGAGGAAACTAAACAATAGAGGATGTCAAAGGAGCATTGATGGATGACATGAGAGCGATGATGCAAGATGAGTTAAGATAGGCTTTGGCCAGATTAATGCCACCATCTGCTACTGTTGCACCTCCTGTGGCCAATCCACTTGTTGTGACCAATACACTTGCTGTGGGTACACCATATGCTGACAATGATAATGCTAAGGAAATGAAACTCAAGGAAGTTGAGAGTTATATGATTAAAAAGGCAAAAAAGGAATCACTTGAGTAAGTTCAAAAGCTGGAATCCAAACAGATGAAAGCACTGACTCAGAAAATGTCCAAGATGGTGGAATTAATAAGAGGATAGGGCATTGGATACTCATTTGATTTTGATGATATGATGCAATTTGAGGAGGAAAAATTGCCTAATAAATTCAAGATGTCACAGCTGTAGAAGTTTAATGGTACTGGGGACCCAAGGATTCACCTTTGTCAATACACAACTACCATGAGCATCACTAAGGCTCCTTTTTTTATGGTTGCCAATTTGTTTGTACTATCCTTGGAGGGAATGACTATTAATTGGTATCATAGGTTGGAGAAGTCTATCCAAGCTAACTGGAGAGAACTATGTACTGCTTTTTTGAAGCAATATGACTACAACACTAGGCTCAAGGTGTCCATTAGGGATTTAGAATTGACCAAGAAAAATCCTAATGAATCATTTTCAAATTTTCTGATTAGATTCATGAATAAGGCATGATTAATAAAGAACAAGCTGGCTGAGAATGATCAGGTTAGGATGATAGTCCAAAATGTTTCACCTAATCTAGTTGAAAGGTTGCAGATGATGAACCCCAAGACATTTGTAGACCTTTATCACGATGGCTTGTAAGCTAAGGAGATTGAGAATAAGAAAAAGAGGATTGCTAAAGGCACCGGCATAAGGAGCTACCCAATTGGGGGTATACAACAAGGAAGCACTAGCCGGATTGTGGAAGTGCATGCTATTCAACAACCAAGGAGATTCTTAAATTTCAACCAACCTTTGTCAAAAGTCCTAAAGCACCTAATGCAAAAGGGCTTACTTCAACCTTTACCTAATCCAAACCCACCAAATCTAAACATCCTAGGTTATAATCCAAACAAGCAATACAAATTCCATTAAAACCTCTAACACTCCACAGATAACTGCATCTGCCTCAAACATGAAATCTAAAACCTTATAGACTCTGGAAAGATCATAGATCCTAAAAACCCAAGCACTAAAGATAATCCTTTCCCAAACTACCAAAATGTACCACCCTCAGCTACCATGATGATTAACTCATGAGTAAGTGAGGAAGAAGTGCTAAGCTCCTTTGAGGACCTAGACCTTAAAATTAATGAGAAATCTCCTAATGCCCCTAAAGATGTGGAAGGAGTAGAAGACTTATTGGGTCAGCCTTTAGGCAAGTTCGACTATAAGGTGTTTTACACCAAACCACCTTCTTTTGACATACCCTTTGAGTCAATTATGCCTACAGGATAGGGTGATGAGTTTGATGATAAGAAGTTGTTAGACAAGGAAGAAATATATACAGTAGAGGTACAAAAAAATGAATTCATGGAGACAGTCAACAAGAAAATGCAAGAATAATTATTATGTCAGTCGCCTCAAGGACAACCACTATGAGATCTAACATCCTTAGCATTTAGAATAGGAAATAAATTTTCTTCTTATCTTCTTTAAATAAAATTTTAGTTTCTTTAGAACTTGTTTTGTTTTAGTAATCGATGATATGAATTCTGATCATGCTTACTTATGTAATGTACACCCTAATGGTACTGTGTATTATGATATTGATTACATTTGCATGTTTGACATAAATCATTCAATATGGGCACAAATGCAAATTCAAAGAACATACATATATCACATGATGTAACTTTTAAAGATAAGAAATTGGAGGAAAAATAAAAAGAATGAAAAAAAAGAAAAAACAAATAGAGAAAAAAAGAACAGTAAAGTAAAAATTAAAGAGAAAAGTTCATGACTGTCTAATAACAGGAGTTGTATCATATGATGTAATGAATGTTCTCATTTTTGCCCTAATGAATGATTAAAATTGAATTTGATTTTTTTATTCAAATATCACATATTCATCTATATCATATTGCATAAGTATTTGAATGGAAAGACAATACATAATGAAAGCTAAATCAAAGCTATGAGTTCACTATTTTAGTTAAGTTTTCTTTTTTGCCACCCCTTTGTAATTTTCCTTATAAGCCTAACGTCTCCTTATACCTTGATAATTTGAGTGTCTCGGTAACTTGCATTGCAAGTCTAATCTTGTAACTATCATCAATTATTGCATCAACATCAAGCCTCGTATTTAGCTTAAGAGTTCTTCAAAGTGCAAATCCAGTTGATTTCATCATCAAGAACTCACTTCAGTTAGTTTGCCCATTCCTCTACATCTCTAGTGCATAAGATTGCAACTAATAGGGTTAGTAAGTCAAAGGATTAACAACATCAGTGAATGAACTTGATCTCTTGCACATGAAAATGAAAAAAAGACTGCTAGAATAGCATGAATGAATCCAGAATGGAACTGGGGGTAAAATGTAGCTTTGGGGGCAAATTGAGTTTGCATTCAAAGAGCAAAGATGGAACACTAAAGTATAAGACCAGTATAAAAGATCTCAGGGCAAAAATAAGTATAAGAGCTAATACATCAATCATCATACAACAAAAGTAGTAGCAAAAAGAAAAGTTCAATAGTGCATCAGTTAATCACGAGCTTCAGAGTAAAACACCACTTGCTAGCCTAATCGATAGTCCAATGAAATGTATTAGAAGCTTCAACATCAGAAGTACCAACAATGAAGCATTCAATACTCAAGCCAACAGGCTGTTGATGAAGCACCTCGTCCTCACACTTTAAACTATGAACATATCTCTATTCCAAATAGGAGACTTATTAGGATCATGCATGTCATACATAACATGCATACACTTGCATACATTTGTTGTGAAATACTTACTTTACATAATAAAGTCTTTGAGCTTAGGCAGGATTGTGTAAATACTTTGCTACTAATATTCAAAATCAATGTTGTAAGAATGCAAAAAGGTAGTAAGAATGTGAACATGTGAAGCATCTGAAAGGAAAAGGGTAGCATTAATAAGGTGAACCTGATACTCAATGGGACTTTAGACCTCAGGAGCCCAATAAATCATGAGCCTATCTAGTAAGGGAATATCACCGAAAGTGATACTGGCAAAAGCATCATCCTGGCAATCTCAAAAGGCTATATTAGACATTCAAGCTCCTCAGATTTAGTATCCATCTCTATAGTCTCATCAAGAGCATCATCTGGAATATCTCTCCATAAAGTTAGACTAGCGTACAGTATGGAATATGGTGATGAGAAAGTCCAACATGTCAGCAATACATTTGACGACTCTAAAAAAGGAAGAATGCACTTGAAACTTAAAATGAATGCACTCTGAAAAATTATTTGATCATGAAATAAGGTGTCTAACTCCTGAACCTTTTTTGCAAGAGATGTCAATAAAAGGAATGAAGCCCTCTACCATAGCATTAATAAGAATAGTGAAAATACAAATGCAATCCAAAGCCTCAACTTCAATGTTGGAGTATTATGACCCTACGATCAAAGATGAATCTAAAAGGAAGAATGCAAAAAAGAATAACACTGCATTTTAACAAAATTTCTTCACTTGCAAATAGACCATGCTAACTTATGGTATTTTGTGCAGGGAAAAATAAAAGAAAATGAAGAAGGTGAAAGGAACCAATACATCAATGAGAATGGGAAAGGTTGCAAATGCTAATCATTTGTCAGAATTATCATTTTGTATGCCAAACACTCATCAGGATAATAAAGGGAAGTAACGGAACTTTATTTCCTTAGATTCTGTAATAAAGAACTATCTCAATCATAAAATTCACAAATTGAAAGTAAATTCATCCACTTCACGAGATCATGTGCGGAAAGCCTATCTCATAAATTTTTATCACAATGGCTTTCTTTTGTTAGCCTTACAGAATTCATATGAGTAGTTAATAGTTTTATGTTGAGAGTTTATAAAGTCTAATCAATCTAATGCTTGCATTGCACCTAAATGAAAGGAAGCAAATGCAAAAACAAAATCTGTGGACATGAAGCATAAATTCCTTGAATTTCAGTCTTTTGAATAATAAATGTGCATATAATCTACTCTAATGCTTATAAATGAGTATGAGTACAAAATCCCTTGACGGTATCCACGCTGAGTAATATGAGAAAGGTGAGGGAATATGAAGAGGAGAATCAAAATAAGAGCAAGCATAATTTACTCCAATGCTCAAAAATGAGTAAGAGTATTAACATGAAACCTCTAGTAGTATCCATGTTGAGTAATACAAGAAAGGCGGGGGAATACTAAAAGAGGACCATACCAAAACTGCTCTATTTACTCCAATGCTCTATATGAGTATGAGTATCCAAAGGACCTTTTGAATGGTATCCACGTTGAGTAATATGAGAAAGGCGGGGGAATACTCGAATAAGGAAGGAAAGCACAAAAAATAATTTAAAGGCTATTTTGATACTCAGAATTTGATCTTTTTATGCTTAGTTTCCATGAGTTTTATTTAGTAAATTCTCCTTAAAATTAAGTGTGGAAGTAAGCTCTTCACTTGGTAAAAGATATGCTCTCAGTATAAGATGGTTAATAATGCCTCTGACATTTACAAATGGCAAATAAATGATAGTCATGAAAACCAAAAATAGTAGGATTTTTTTAGCGCACGCCATCTCATGAAAAGTGATGAATTTTCTTATAAATTTTTAACATTATATGGTACTTTTATGCATTCATCATGATTGAAACTAACTTTAATAAGTTTGTACGAATTGCAAATCCAGAAGAAAGAGCACCCAACTTGTAGAGATGGTCAACATAGCAAAATTGAAAATCAGTCAACGTAGAAATTCTAATTAATCAGCACAGTAAAATTCAAAGTCAGTCAGCACCAAGAATTCAAAGCATTCAACTTAAACAACCAAAGATAAAATTTGCAAGTAGTTATGGACTGCAGTATCATCTAAGGTGAGCAATGAGAGGGTTGCAGTTAATTAAAATCAGTGAGCAGTTATGGACTGTAGCATTATTAAAGGTGAGCAATGAAAGGATTACAGTCAATTTGTGAGCAATTACGAATTACAACATCATCAATGAGCAACAAAAGGGTTACAGCTAATCATGAGCAATTATGGATTATAGCATCATCAGTGAGCAAAAAAAGGGTTATAGCTAGTCGTGAGCAATTACGGATTGCAGCATCATCGGTAAGCAACGAAAGGGTTACAATTAATCACGAGTAATTATGGGTTACAGCAACATCAGTGAGCAATGAAAAGGTTGCAGCTAATCGTGAGCAATTATGGATTGTAGCTAATCGCGAGCAATTATGGATTATAGCATCATTAGTGAGCAACGAAAGGGTTACAACTAATCATGAGCAATTATGGATTATAGCATCATTAGTGAGCAACGAAAGGGTTACAGCTAATCACAAGCAATTATGGATTGCAGTATAATCATATAAGAAAATTCAGACTATA
Source organism: Mallotus nudiflorus (assembly GCA_947683625.1). Lineage (NCBI taxonomy): Eukaryota > Viridiplantae > Streptophyta > Magnoliopsida > Malpighiales > Euphorbiaceae > Mallotus > Mallotus nudiflorus. The sequence goes on from CANTUR010000251.1 coordinate 153,569, forward strand.
CATCCGAGCATAGTCGACATTACATGACAGAGTGCAATGTATTTCTAATCAAGATTATACGACCGAGTATAATCAGCATCATATGACCGAGTATGATGTATCTTTTCAATTCAAACTATACGTGTGAGTGTAGTCAGCGTTGTACAACCGAGTACAATGTATTTTTTACTAAGATTATATGACCGAGTATAATCGGCATTATACGACTAAGTGTGGTTTTTCTTTTCAATTTAGACTATACGTTCAAGTGTAGTTGGCATTGTACGACCGAGTACAATGTATTTTCAACCAAGATTATATGACCAAGTATAATCAGCATTATACGACCGAGTGTGTTGTTTCTTTTCAAATCAGACTATATGATCAAGTGTAGTCGGCATTGTACAACTGAGTACAATGTATTTTCAACCAAGATTATACGATCGAGTATAATCGGCATCATACGACCGAGTGTGGTGTTTCTTTTCAATTCAGACTATATGTCTGAGTGTAGTCAGCATTATACGACTGAGTATAATGTATTTTTAATCAAAACTATATGATTGAGTGTAGTCAGCATTGTATGACTTAGTACAATGTGTTTTGAGTATCATACGACTGAGTGTGATGTTCCTTTTCAATTTAAACTATATGTCTGAGTATAACCGAGTGCAATGAATCCTTTTCACCCGTGATTATATGACCAAGTATAGTCCATATCATACGACTAAGTATGATATGTCATTTTAAATCAATGTTGTACGTCCAAGTATGCAAGTTCATAAGCAAAAGCTTCATGAAGCACAGGTAAGTATTTTAACTTTCAATTAAGAAATTGAGTGCTAGTTCACTTTGTCATAATTTGTCAAGCAAACAGCGATAAAGGGGGGCAACTGTAGACACCCAATTTCAGGATGATGAGTTATGGATGCGACAAAGGACTCCAATGATGAAAATGTTATGAGTACATCTTTAATACTTGAACTTTGAAACTTCAGAGGTCTGATTGCATTTTTTAAAGAAAGGATTTAATGTTTTCATGGACTAAATTGTGATGCTTTTTAAGGACCTAATTGCAAAAATTATATTCTTTCAAGGACCTTTTTATAATTAAAAGTTAAAAAAAGTGGTTGAAATTAGACCTTTTTCGTTGGGTTCTTGAATTTTCTAGAAAATAAAAGTCTTTTTCTAAGTCCTAATTGGTTTGAAATTCTCTTAAAATTATTTTTGATAATGTTTTTAAGGAAATAGAAGTCTTTTAGGAATTAATTTATAAGTAGAGTTTGAAGGATGTCTCATTATATAAGGAGTGTTTTAGCTCCTGAAAAGAGGAGGAGAAGAGGAGAAAACGAAAGAAAAAAAACAGTAGAACAAAAAAAAAAGAAAAAGGGAAAGAAAAAAGGAGAAAAGAAAAAGAAAGAGGGCAAGAAAAGAGAGGAAAAGAGTATCTTATTCTCTACAAAAAATTATTTTACTTAATTGATTAATTAAAGATCTTTGGAGGATTTTTAAAGAACAATATTCGAAGACCAATTAAGAATGGTGATTTTACAAAATATGAGGAGCACTCCATTAAAATTATTCATAAGCATTATCTTCTCCTTATTTTATTTTATTTATTTATTTCTTTTTTTATTTTTTTGATTTTTAATTTTGTTTATTATTATAATTTATTCACTAATTATAATTTTTGTTCTTTTTTATGGTGACTATGGAGGACTAAACTCATGAGAAGCCCATGGAATGCCATGGATAAGACCTTGTAAATTTAGTTTTTAGGTTTTTTTATTTAATTTCTTTATTTTATTTATGTTTTGGAGTTGTATTAATTATTTTTATTATTATTCTCAATAGATTATTGTAATAGCCCCAATAGTGGGAATAATGGAATTATGTATGTGGTTGTCATTTTATTTTGATTAATTGGTTAGTAAAGTTAGGATTTCAATTAGGTAATTAATTAAAAATTAGGGTTTAGAAGGAGTTAATTTAATTAGTTATTTGATCTTTTATTTAATTATTTTGATATGTTTTATTTGTTTTTTTAGGCTTGTTTATTTATTTTATGTGTTTTGGACCCTAAGCCCACATTGGGCCTTAAGCCCATATTAGATTCTAATCTACTTAAATAAATTTAGGTTTTTATATTTAATTAATTAAAATGCATTTTAGACCCATAATTAATTAGATTTTATGTTAGAGATAATTTAGACCCATTTAGTAAATTTGACATAGGCCCACTTAATTTTATTTAATTAATTAGACTTAGCCCATTAAATTAAAGCTTTTTTCATGATTTGTAGATTTAAGATCACCTAAGAATTAAAACATGTAGAATTAGGCCCATTAATTTAAATACTCCATAATTTGTATATTTAGGCCTAATTTTTAAAATTAAAATAAATAGACTTAGGTTCATTTAATTAAAATTAAAAGGAATTAGTCTTTAGGCTCACTTGTAAATTAAAACATGTAGATTTAGGCCATTTAATTAAAATCAATGTAGATTAGACTAACTTAGGGATTATATGTTTGGATGATAGCATTATTTACTTGTATTTTCATTACTGGTTTGCCTTGGAGTTAATTGTTAGAATAAGGGTTTATATGAAATTGCATGTAAATAGAGGATAAGATAGTAATTCATAAAGTAATTCTAAATGAACCCAAGACTAAAAGAAGTTGGTGTTCCATATATGAAATCTCCTAGTTGTGGTGTTAGCTTTCTTTTAGGGAATTAAGTACCACCTTTTTTATTTTTCCTAGTTATTACCCTGGGTGGTGACTCCTCATCTCCACACTATGTCTTTATGATAGTGTTTGGTGTGTTCTCTAGAGCCCTAAGCTCAAACATTGTCATGGTTGCTAAAATCTTGGACGTGCGCTAAACCCCGTCGTCTACAATCATGCATGTCATACATAACATGCATACACTTGCATACATTTATTGTGAAATACTTGCTTTGCATAATAAAGTCTTTGAGCCTAGGTAAGACTATGCAAACACTTTGCTACTAACATTCAATATTAGTGTTGTAAAAGTCCATAATGGTAGTCAAAATGTTCACATATAAAGTATCTAAAGGAAAAAAGGTGACACTATTCAGGTGAACATGATGCTCAATGGGACTCTAGATCATAAAAGCCTAATTAATTATAGGCCCATCTAGTAAGGGAATATCACTGATAGTGATATTTGTGAAAGCATCATCCTGGTGACCTCAAAAGGCTAGATAGGACATTCAGGCTCCTTAAACTCAGTATCCATCTCCATAGTCTCATTGGGAGCATCATTTAGAATATCTCTCCATAGCAATTAGACCAGTATAGGGTATGGAATATGGTGATGAGAAGGTCCAACATGTCTGTAATAGATTCGTCGACCCTAAAAAGGGAAGAATGCATTCAAAACCTAGAATGAATGTACTCTAGAAAATTATTTAATCATGACATAAGATCTTTAACTCTTGACCCTTTTTTGTAGGAGATATTAAGAAATGGAATGAAGCCTTTTACTATAGCATTAATGGAATGGTAGAAATACAAATGCAGCCTAAAGCCATAACTTTAATAGTGGAGTATCATGACCTTCGTGATCAGAGACATCATCACCACAATCAAAAGAGAAGGATGCAAAAGAATAACATTAAATTTTGATAAAATCTATTCACTTGCAAATGTACCATACTAACTTATGGTATTTTATGCAGGGAAAAATAAAAGAGAATGAAGAAGAGGAAAGGAACTAATACACTAGTAAGATCGAGCAAGATTGAAAATACTAATCATTCATCAAAGTATTATCCTGCGTTGCAAAAACCCTACAAAATAATCAAGGGAAGTAAAAGAACTCTCTTTCCTTAAATTTTGTAATAAAGTATCATCTCAATCATAAAATTCACAAATTGAAAGTAAATTCATCCACTTCATGAGATCATATGTGAAAAGTCTATCTCATAACCTTTGATCATAATGGTTCTTTTTTATTAACTTTGTGGAATTCAGATGATTAGTTAGCAAATTTGTGTTGAGAGTTTATAAACTCTAATGCTTGCTTTACACCCAAATAAGGGGAAGAAAATGCAAAGACAAAATATGTGGACTTACACTATAAATTGCTTAAATTTTAGAGTATCTTTTCAGTCTTATGAATGATAAATCGTGCATGTAATCTACTCTAATGCTCAGAAATGAGTATGAGTACAAATCACTTAACAGTATCCACAGTGAGTAATATAAGAAAGGTGGGGGAATACTAAAAGGATAATCAAAATAAGAGCAACCATAATTTACTCCAATGCTAAAAAATGAGCAAGAGTATGAACGTGAACCTCTACAGTATCCACGCTGAGTAATATAAGAAAGGTGGGAGAATACTAAAAGAGGACCCATATAAAAAAATCACTTTATTTACTCTAATGCTTTGTAAGAGTATAAGTATGCAAAGGACCTTTCCAACGATATCCACACTGAGTAATATAAAAAAGGTGAGGGAATACTTGGATAAGAAAGGAAAGCACAAAAATAATTCAAAGATTGTTTTGATACTTAGAATTCAATCTTTCTATACTCAATTTCCATAAGTTTTTTATAGCAAATTCTCCCTAAAATTAGGTATGGAAGTAAGCTTTTCACATGGTAAAAGATATGCTCTTAGTATAAGATGGTTAATGATGCCTCTAACCTTTGCAAATGGCGAATAAATGAGATTCATTGAAAATAAAAAATAGTGAGATTCATTGAGTGCACACTATCTCATGATAAAGTGATGAATTTTCTCATAAATTTGTAACATTATAATGTACTTTTTGTACATTCATCATGATTGAAACTAACTTTAACAAGTCTATAAGAATTGTAAATCCAGAAGAAAGTGCACTTAACTTGTAGAGTTGGTTAACACAACAAAATTGAAATTAGTCGGCAAAGAAATTCTAATTAGTCAACACAATAAAATTCAAAGTCAGTCAATAAAAATGCTAATCAATCAGTACAAAGAATTCAAAGCATTCGACTCAAACAACCAAAGATAACAATCGTGAGCAGCGATGGACTGTAGCATCTTCAGTGAGCAATGAAAGGGTTGCAGCTAATCACGAGCAATTACAGATTATAGCATCATCAGTGAGCAATGAAAGAGTTATAGCTAATCGTGAACAATTATGGATTGCAGCATCATTAGTGAGCAACGAAAGGGTTGTAGCTAATCGCAAGCAATTATGGATTGTAGCATCATCAATGAGCAATGAAAGGGTTGCAGCTAATCACAAGTAATTATGGATTACAACATCATCAGTGAGACATTAAAAGGTTATAGCTAATCACAAGCAATTATGGATTGCAGCTTCATCAGTGAGAAATAAAAAGGTTGTAGCTAATCGCAAGTAGTTATGGACTACAACATCATCAGTGATGAGTAATGAAAGGGTTGCAACTAATCGTGAGCAGTTATGGATTACAACATCATTAGTGAGCAATGAAAGGGTTGCAACTAATCATGAGCAATTATGGATTATAGCATCATCAATGAGCAATGACAAGTTTGCTGCTAATCAAGGGCAATTACAAATTATAGCATCATTAGTGAGCAATGAAAGAGTTACAGCTAATAGTGAGCAATTATAGATTGTAGCATCATTAGTGAGCAATGAAAGGGTTACAGCTATTCGCGAGCAATTATGGATTGTAGCATCATCAGTGAGTAATGAAAGGGTTGCAGCAAATCGCAAGCAATTATGAAATACAACATCATCAGTGAGAAATGAAAGGGTTATAGCTAATCACGAGCAATTATGGACTATAGCATCATCAGTGATAGCAATGAATAGGTTGCAGCTAATCATGAGTAGTTATGGATTACATCATCATTAGTGAGCAATGAAAGGGTTACAGCTAATCGCGAGCGATTATGGATTGTAGCATCATCAGTGAGCAATGAAAGGGTTGTAGCTAATTATGAGCAATTATGGATTGCAGCATCATTAGTGAGCAACAAAAGGGTTGCAACTAATCACAAGTAGTTATGGACTGCAACATCATTAGTGAGCAACAAAAGGGTTATAGCTAATCACGAGCAGTTATGGACTATAGCATCATCAGTGAGCAACGAAAGGGTTACAGTTAATAACAAGCAGTTATGGACTGCAACATCATCGGTGAGCAATGAAAGGGTTGTAACTAATCGCAAGCAGTTATAGACTACATCATCATCAGTGAGCAACAAAAGGGTTGCAACTAATCACGAGCAATTATGGATTGTAGCATCATCAGTGAGCAACAAAAGGGTTACAGCTAATTGCAAGCAATTATGAATTACAACATAATCGCATAAAAGAAATCAACACTACACAACTGAGTGTAGTGTATTTTAATTCAGACTATACGACTGGGACATTATACGACCGAGTATAATGTACTTCTTTCATTAAAATCATTCTAATATGAATTTTTAAATATTTTAATCTACTAGACACTATACAATAGTTATGATAGTATTGTTAGGCATTCCACATGAGCTATAGCATATTCTCAAATCATGAAATGTTAAACATCCCATAGGGAATATAGCGAATCTCATTTGCATATATCTTACTAGATGTTCTATAGGAAATATAGTGAAGCATGCTAAACCTAACATCTTGCTTAAAAATTGCTCAGCAATTTAAGCATCAGCATATCAATTAGGATACAATAAAGTACCTTAATTCTTTCTTTCAAAATTGTATGCTACTATTATTTTATCGTAATTTTTCAAGCAAACAATGATAAAAGGGGATAACTATAAGCACTAAATTTTAGGATGCAATTGTGCACGTGTGCGACGAAAGCCTCTATAATGAAAATTAGTCAAAAATTGACCTCTAGTGTTAAGTTTCATGATTTCAAGGACTAAATTGCAATATTTTTTGGGTTTAATTATAAAAAAAATTAAAGTTTGCAGGGTTTATTTGAAAGTAATACCAATTGGCATCACATAATGTCAATCGGCATTACACAATGCCGATCGGAATTATGTAATGCCAATTGGCATTACACAATGTAGATCAACATTCTGTAATTTCGAGGCACAAAAATGTCAGATTAAAATTATTTTCTAAATTTTTTAATTATGATTGGTCAAATTTTAATTTATTTTTAATAAATTAATTAGTTTTGATATTTATCTGTCTAGTACGCGTCTCTAATGCATATAATTTTTAAAAATTAAAATTCTTATCCTATTTGTTTTGAGAGGAGGATCAGAGCTACCTCTCCTGTGATCACGTAAGTGGTTAGCTAGGGTTAGAGTAGGATATAAAAAGAAAAGTTTGATAGAAAAAAAGGGGAGGGGAAACTGTGTAAAGAGAGAAAAAAGAGAAAACCCTAATAGCTACTACAATAAAAAAGAGTTGATTGAAAAAACATAGAGATAAAAAAGAGAAGAGAAAAGAAGAAAAAGACTAAAAAACCTTTGCAAAACAATATGTTCTTTTCAAGGTCTAGAAATTAAGAAAACATAGAGTTAATTTTCTCAAGATAGTGAAATCTCATTCTGAGAGGCATTCAAATGGCATCTTTCTTCTACTCCTTTCTTCTTTTTATTATCAATTCTTTCCTTTATATTATTTTATTATTTTTTATTTTATTATTTCTGTGTTTTTTTGTTTAATTTTCATTATTTTGTTTTCTTTGTTCATTCATTCTAATATTCTTTATTTTCTGTGTTTCATGTTTCCATAATGATGAACACATGATTAAACCAAGGAAAACCCATGGAGAATCCATAAATGAAAACCAAGAATTAGGATCCCAATTTAATTCTTATGTATTTTTTGTATTTTTTTTGTTTTATCTAATTTATTTTTTTAGGTTTTGAATTTGTTTAATTTGTTTTCTTAAGGGTTGTAATTTTAATTTTATTTTCTTTGTTATTTTTTGGTAGATTTTGTAATAGCCCCGATAGTAGGAATAGTGAAACTCTTTAATATTCTGCACTATTAAAATTAATTAGTAAATTAGGTTTTGTTGATAAAACTCTAATAAAATCAATGGTGGCTTTAGATTAATTTAGATTGCATGTAATTAAAATTAGGTTAGAAATCACTAAATGTGTGTTTTTAATTCATTATTTATTTTAATTTGTTGTTTGGGCTTGTTTGCATGTTTTTATTCTCTTTGGGCCCCAAGCCCATGTTAGGTTCTAAATCATTTAATAAATAGGCTTTTAATTAGATTTTTAGGTATAATTAATTTTAATCAATTTAGGCCCAATTAGATTAATTTAGACTTAGGCCTATTTTTTAATTAAAATTAATTTAGACTTAGCTCAACTCATTAAAGCATTTTCTTTCTAAAATAAATAGATTTAGGATCACTTAATTTAAAATTAAGTAGAATTAAGTGCACTAATTTATTAATATTTTATTTCTTAAAATTAATAGATTTAATCCCACTTTTTAAAATGAAAACAAGTAGACTTAGGCTCATTAATTATCTTAAAATATAGGATCATCTTTAGTCCATTTCACTTGTAAATAAAAATGTAGAATTAGCTAAATTTTAAAATAAAATTAACATAGTTTAGACCAAGGGACGATGTGCTTCGTATGCATTTTTTACATGCAGTTTTATGACTAGTTTGCTTTAGGGCTAGATGGATGTTTAATTAGGGTTTAATAAAATTGTATGTAAATAGAGAATAAGATAGTAATTCATGAAGTAATTCTAAATGAACACAAGACTGAAAGAAGTTAGTATTCCATTTCTAAAATCTCCTGATTGTGGTGCTAGCTTTCTTTTAAAGAATCAAGTACCACTAAAATGATTTGTCCCAGTTATTACCCTGGGTAGCGACTCCTCATCTCCATGCCTTGTCTTTGTGACAATGGTTAGTGTATTCTCTAGAGCCATGAGCTTAAATAGTGTTATGGTTGCTAAAATCTTAGACACACACTAAACCCTATCATTTATACATAGACTACGTCTCAAAGTGGGTGAAAGCCTTGGCTTGTCCAACAAATGACACTCAAGTGGTGGTTAAGTTCCTCAAGAAGATATTTGCAAGATTTGGTGTTCCAAGAGCTCTAATTAGTGATGGAGGATCCCATTTCTACAATAAACACTTGGAAAATCTATTGAATAAAGTATATGGTGAGCCATTAAATAGCAACACCTATCACCCTCAGAACAACGGTCAAGTTGAAATCACCAACAGAGATTTAAAGCTAATCCTTGAGAAGTCTAAGGGTCATTCAAGGAAAGATTGGGCTATTAAGCTTGATGATGCCTTATGGGCATATAGAACAATATTTATGACACTAATAGGCATATCTTCATATTTTTTGGTGTATGGCAAGGCATGTCACTTACTAATTAAGCTCAAGCATATAGCATATTAGGCAACTAAAGCTTTGAATTTTGACAAAAATGTAGCAGTAAAGAAAAGGCTACTACAACTTTAAGAGCTCAAAGAACTTCGACACTTGGCCTATAAGAATGCCAAACTTTATAAGGAGAAAACCAAGCATTGGCATAATAAGAAGATTGTTCAAAAAAATATTCACTGAATGTGATTTGGTTCTCTTATTTAACTCAAGGTTGCATTTACTTTCATGCAAACTCAAATCTAAGTGGAGTGGACCCTTCAAGGTTATTCAAGCATTCCCACATGGTGCTCTTATTTTGACAAGTGCTAGTGGAGAGAAATTTAAGGTTAATAGATAGAGGTGCAAACCATATTATGACAGGATGGTAGTCAAGGAGAAGGAGGCACTCCTTCTTCATATATGTAAGCACCCAATTTTGGGATGCAATTGTGCACGCTTGCAATGAAAGCCCCTTGAGAATTGATTTATGGTGTCGAGTTTTATAATTTAAAGGAAAAATTCCAACATTTTATGGATTTAATTGCAAAATTGATTTTTTAGGGATTTGATTGCAGAAATTAAAAACTTCTAGGAACCTTTTTGTAAAAAAAATGAAAATTTTGGTTGGCCTGCATTTAATGTCGATCGGCATTATGTAATGTTGATTGGCATTACATAATGTAATGCTAGTCGACATTAGGTAATATTGGTTGGTATTAAGAGGTGAAAATCGACATTCTAGAATGCCGATATGTGCTAAAAAGTGATTTTTACGCATTTTTGTACATTGATTTTTTTTCAATTTTTTCATTCTTCAAGACACCATGTGTTTGCGTTTGAGTCTTGAATTTTTCAAAATCCTATCACTTATCATCTCATTATCCTGATTTTAAAAATTCAAAAAATAAAATGCAAACTAAGAGACTCCTGATCTCGCTCCCAACTATCACGTAACCTCCCTGCGTGACCACAAGAACTGAAGTGGTTGGGTTTGGCTTTAAAAGCCAAAAGGGGAAGCTGTGAGAGAAAAAGCCAAAAAGGGAGAGCTAGAGAAGGGGAGAGCGAGAGAAAAGGGGCTAGCTAAAGAAGGAAAGAAAGGCTAGAGAGCTAGAGAAAGGGAGAGCTAGATAAGGAGAGAAGGGGAGAGCAAGAGAAAGGGGGCTAACTAGAGAAGGAGCTAGGGCTAGAGAAAGAGAGCAAGAGAGTTTGTAAAAAAAATAGTTGCGAGAAAACCCTAGAGAAGAAGAGCTGTGAAAAAAAACTAAAGAGAGAAAAAAAAACCCTAATTAGCTATTAAAAAAATATATGTTCTTCACTTTTAAAGCCCAGAGAATCAAGAAAAACTACAGAGTCAATCTCAAAATAATGACAATCCCAATCTAAGGGGCCATTAAATTGCACTGCACAACATTCTTTCCTTCTCTCTATTTTTTATTTATTTTTAATTTGATTCCTTTACTTTTAATTATTGATTAACTTTTTTTTTTATTTTATTTTTATCCTTGCTTATAGTACTTTGGAGGTGAGGTTAGAGATATAAAATTTTGGCAATGACCATTGGAAGAAATCATGAAATGCCATGGATTGAGATCTGTAAAACCCCCGTAGGATTTAGGAGTTATGATTTTTCTTTTAATTTGCTTTTTTTTATAATTAATTTGATTTTAATTTCTGCACAATAGTTTGTAATAGCCCCAACAGTGGAAAATAGTGGAATTTTATATTCTCTGCACTAAAATTGATTAGTAATTTAGGTTCAATTAGGTAAAATTCAATTAAAATTAATGATGGTAGTAGATTAATTTAAGGTTGTATGTAAATTAATTTAGGTTTTTTTAGAAAATCACATAAATCCTGTGTTTGATATGATTTTGTTATGATTTTTGTTTAGGTTTTGTTTTTGGATCTTTTAGTTCTTTGGGCCCTAAGCCCACTTTAGGATCAAAACCACTTAATAAATAGGCTGAAAAAAGGTTTTTAGGTTTTAATTAATTTAAAATTAATTTAGGCCCATTTAGGTTAAATTAGATCTAGGCCCACTCTTAATTAACAAAATTAACTTAGACTTTAGCCCACTAATTTATTTTATTTCTTTTTTTTAATTAATTAGACCTTAGGCCCATTTTTAGTAATTAAAATTAATTTAGACTTAGCTCAGCCCATTAATTCCATTTCTTTTAAAACAAATAGACTTAGGCCCATTTTTTTTATTTAAGTTAAAATCATGTTAAAATTAGGCCCATTGATTAATTCCTTTCTTTAAAATTTGTAGACTATAGGCCCATTTTTTAGTTAAAATTAAAATGAACAGACTTAGGCTGACTTATTAACATGTAGGCCCATCCCTAGTCCAATTCACATGTAAATAAAATACGTAGAATTAGCTAATTTTAATTAATAAAATTAACCTAGTTTAGATTTAGGGAGGTTTCCATTTGTATGCATTTTTTACATGTAATTTTATGACTTGTTGCCTTTTTTTGAGTTAGATGGATGTTCAATTAGGGTTTAAATAAAATTGCATGTAAATAGAAAATAAGATAGTAATTCATAAAGTAATTCTTAATGAACACAAGATTGAAAAAAGTTAGTATTCCGTTCCCAGAATCTCCTGGTTATAGTGCTAGCTTTCTTTTAGAGAATCGAGTACTACCAAAATGATTTGTCCCAGTTATTACCCTGGGTGGCGACTCCTTATCTCCACACCATGTCTTTGTGATAATGGTTAGTGTGTTCTCCAGGGCCCTGAGCCCAAAAAGTGTTGTGGTGCTAAAATCTTGGATGCATGCTAAACCCCGCCGACTACAGTGGCAATTACACTAGGGATAAAAGATACTGATTCTACTTGTGTTCTTTAGAATTATTTTATTAATTATTATTTTATTCTTGCATTCATTATACATGTCCCTATTAAACTGATGTCATTAGTTTAAGATTTCATGATTCCACTAGCTTTATGGAGTTGTAAATTGGTTAACTATCACTATTAGCCTTAATTCGGTTTAAGAGATATTATTGAGCTCATATGACCAAAGTCTATAACCCAAGTCCTAAAAGGGGGTAGTCTTCTCTTGAGTTTATAAAGGATGTTGGGCCCCTTTGACCTTGGCCTATAACTCAAGTCTTAAAGGAAGGCATCTTGCTAAGGGAACTTTGACCTTTTCACTAGACTCCAACCACATATAATGGCTTAGTTACTTCCTTTAGGATCTACCCAAATTGCTTATATGATTTTTGCCATGAGGTATTTCTATCTATAAAAGCCTAACCCCATACTTTTAAATCCCTTTGGGGTAATAAAGATTGGGCTAGACCTTTATACCTAGAAATGCTACTTTACTACTTTAAGAGAGATCTGGCATGTGTGTCAATCCCTGATATCCCCTGTTGATATTAAGACCAAGACCAAAAATCCTAGGACAAGAGACTCACCATTGAACACGTGTGTGGGAGGAATAAGGTTGGAAGGATGTATGTTGTACATTTGATTGATACTTGCTACTTATTGCATAGCACGTGCATCACACATACATGCTAAGGGGGCAACCTGCTGCTAGAAACCCACTTGCTATTGATGTAAAGCTGGAGTATGCTGAGAATTACATGGTAGAGAAGGCGATGAAAGAATCCTTTGAACTGGTACATGACCACAACTCCAAGCAGATGTGAGCACTTGCCCAAAAAATGTCCAAGATGGAAGAGTTTATTAGAGGACAAGGCATGGGATATTCATTTAACTTTGATGATATGTTGCTAAGGTAATAAGCTACCTGAGAAGTTCAAAATGCCTCAGCTACAAAAGTTTAATGGAACTAGAGATCCTAGGATTCATCTCAATCAGTACACAACAACTATGAGCACTACTAAGGCCCCATTAGAAGTGATCACTAGGTTATTTGTACTATCTTTAAAGGGAATGGCTATAAATTGGTATCATGGGCTAGAAAAATCTGTGAGAGCTTATTGGAAAGAACTATGTACTAACTTTTTAAAGTGCCAATTAGAGATCCAAAACTGACAAAGTAGAAACCCAATGAATATTTCTCTAATTTCCTTAATAGATTCATGAATAAAGTAGGGTTAATGAAGAATAAGCTAGCCGAGAAGGATCAGGTTAGGATGATAGTTCAGAATGTGTCACCTAATCTGGTCAAGAGGTTATAGATGATGAACCCAAAAGCTTTCATCAACCTGTATGATGATGGTCTATAAGTAGAAGAGATTGAGATTGACAAGAAAAGAAGCTCTAGAGGCACTAGAACCCAAAACTACCCAATCGGGGGCACACAATAGGGAAGTACTAGCCGAGTTATGGAGGTGTGCGCAGTTCAACAACCCTAAAGATTCTCCAACTTCAACCAACCACTCTCCTAGACCGATTAATCCAAAAAGGTTTACTCCGACCTTTAACCTTCTCCAAACCACCTAACTTGAATGTCCCAAGCTACTACCCCAATAGCTACTACAAGTTTCACTAAGTAGCTGGCCACTCCATAGACACTTGTATTCACCTCAAACATGAGATCCAAAACCTCATAGACTCCAAAAAAACTATAGATCCTGAAAAATCCAACTCCAACCTAAACACTATAAATAATCCTTTCTCTGACTACCAAAATATCCTATCATTGGCCACCATGATGATTAACTCAGGAGTGAGCGAAGAAGAAGTGCTAAACTCCTTTGAAAATCTAAACCCTACAGCTAATGGAGAATCTCCTGATTCCTCTAGAGGAGTTGAGGATTTGTTGGGGCAGCCCTCAAGGAAATTTGATTATAAGGTGTTCTATTCTAAACTGCCCTCTTCAGATATCCCAATTGAATCAATTGTGCCCTCAAGATGGGGTAATGAGTTTAATGATGAGAAAGAATCCAAAACCTTAGAACAGCCAAGAGTGGAGGATTTATTAGGGCAATCCTTAAGCAAATTTGATTATAGGGTGTTCTATTCAAAGCTTGATTCTAGTGATATACCTCTTAAGGGGATTGTGCCCTCAAGATAAGGTGATGAATTTGGTGATGGGCCAACAAAAGAATAAAATAAGAAGTCTCTCACTCCCAAATAGGGGATTGAGGAATTACTTATAGCACATCTGGGAAAGCTTAGCATGGAAGGAAAGGAAATGTGCACAGTAGAAGTATGGAAGGACTGAAAAAGGGACAAAATCATTGGAGTTGTAGACATTTGGTATGACTCTGATGAAGAGAGTCCCACTAGTCCGGATGTGTGGAGTGATGACCCCAAAGTGAATCATGTCACTAGAAGTGGGAGGAATTACAAGGCAACAAAAAGGAAGATTGAGAGAAGTGCAAAAAGAGAAGAGATAAATGATGCAAAAATAGAAGAATGGGAAAAGGAATACCTAATTCTAGAATAATTGAAGAAGGCTAAGGCAAATGTCAATATCTGGGAACTACTTATGCACTCAGGTAGCCACAGAAGAGCTCTAGTGAAAGTTCTGTTGAATATGAATATTAAAACATCAACCATACCTAAGGCTATAGTAGCAAAGGTTATAGAAAAGAAACACAGGATGATAACCTTCTCAAATGATGACCTGCCTTTAGAAGGAAGAAATCATAATGAGTCACTTTTTATCCCAGCTAAAGTAAAAGGGAAAAGAACTAACTTTGCAATGGTTGATGATGGTTCTACCATTAATGTATGCCCATTAAAGATCTTGCCTAACTTAGGTTTGAAAGCTGAAGACTTGACAAATTCAAACCTCATAATTAAAGCCTAAAATGATAACATTAGGAATGTGGAGGGGACATTCCAAGCTATAGTTAAAACAGGACCTGTGGAATTAACCATTAAGTTCACCGTGCTAGATATACCAGTTACTTATGTCTTATTATTAAGAAGGCCATGGTTTCATGCTCTGGGAGGGGTACCCTCGACTGTGCACCAAAAGATAAAATTTCCTCATGAAGGAGATGTAGTGACAATCGAAGCAAGAACCAAAGAACAGTCTTATATCACATGATATAACTCCTGAAGAGAGAGAAAATTTTAAAAGAATATTAACAAAAAGAAAGGTAGTATTTGCTTGAACCTACAAAGACATGCTAGGTTTAGATAGGGACATTGTACAACATCACATTCTAGCTCATCTTGAAATAAAACCAATTAAACAGAAATTGCGCAGGCTGAAACCAGAATGGACTAAAAAGATAAGAGAAGAAATTGCTAAACAAATTCAAGCCAATTTTTTAGAGGTAGTAGATTATCCCCAATGGCTAGTAAACATAGTCCCGGTACCTAAGAAAGATGATAAGGTGCGAATGTGTGTTGATTTTAAAGATTTAAATAAAGCATGTCTGAAGGATGACTTCCCTTTACCTCATATCGATGTGATAGTGGATAGTACAACATCAAGTGCGATGTACTCCTTCATGGATGGGTTCTCTATATATAATCAGATAATGATGGTAGTTATAGATAAGATTAAGACAACTTTTATCACAGAATGGGGGACATATTGCTACAAGGTTATGCCTTCCAGGTTGAAGAATGCAGGTGCAACATATCAAAGGGCAGCCACCACTCTTTTCCATGACATGATGCATAAAGAAGTGGAGGTATATATAGACAATATGATGGTCAAGTCAGAAATAAGAGAGGGGCATTTTAAAGCACTGGAAAAATTCTTGGCATGCATTAAGACATATAATTTAATACTCAACCTAAAGAAATGCATTTTTGGAGTTACTTCAGGGAAGTTGTTGGGCCATGTAGTAAGTAGTAAAAGAATCGAAGTGGATCCAAATAAAGTGAAAGCCATTCATAAAATGCCAGCATTAAGGACAGAGAAAGATATGAGAGGGTTCATAGGCAGGTTATAGTATATTAGTAGGTTCATTGCGAGGCTTACTAATATTTGTGACCTAATCATCAAGCTTCTGAGAAAATATCAACCTGTAGAGTGGAATGATGACTATCAAAGGGCCTTTAATAAGATAAAGGAGTATCTCACTAATCCACCTATACTTAAACCACTGAAGCTAGGTAAACCCTTGATCCTATATTTGGCTCTAGAAGAAAAGGCAATGGGGGCAATGTAAGTAGGGTTGGATAGGATAGAGCATATAATGTATTACCTCAGCAAGAAGTTCTTGTCGTATGAAGAAAAGTATGATTTAGTGGAGAAGAAATGTTTGATAATAATCTAGGCAACAAGAAAATTGAGGCATTACTTTTAATCTTATAGGGTTCAAGCCATTTTGAAAATAGACCCCTTAAGATACTTACTGCATGCACCTACTCTGATCAGAAGGATGTCTCGATGGCTAGTTCTTTTGACTCAATTTGATATAGAGTACATTACCATAAAGGTTATTAAGGGAAGGGTAGTAGTAAAATTCCTAGCTCAAAATGCAGCAGAGGGTGATGAACAGTGGAGCCCAGAATTCCCATATGAGAATCTAGTAGTTGTAGAGCATCGGGAATGGAAGCTTTATTTTAATGGTGCAGTAAATAACAAAGGAGTCAGGTTAGGAGTGCTCCTCATCATGCTAGAGGGAGAAACCATACCAATGGCCAAAAAAGTTAGATTTCAAAGTAACCAATAATATGGTTAAGTATGAAGCATGCATTCATGGAGTAAAAGCAACGATAGCAGCTGGAGCAAAGGAGTTGTTAGTATACAATGATTTTATGTTAGTTATCAACTAGGCTAATGAAGAATGGGAAGTGAAAGAGGAAAAGTTAAAACCCTACATCTGCTATTTGAAAGCTTTAACAAAGAATTTCACCAAGTGTCACTTTATCCATCTATCAAGAGATGACAATCAGATGGCAGATGCACTGGCAACACTCTCTTTAATATGGGATAGTGTAATTAGGTTGACTATGAGGTCATTAGTGATCATGAAATCAAAAGCTCTGTGTTATAGGGGTGAGCAGATTATAGGAATTCAAATAAGGCCATAAGAGAAGCCATGGTTTTATGATGTTTAAAGGTTCATTGAGGAAGGAAAATATCCAAATGAGGCCATTTTAAAAGAAAGATATGCCCTACGTGTTCTTACATGTAATTTAGCAAGTCATTATGGGGTGTTGTATAAGAGAATGCCAAATGGAATGCAACTCAGATGTCTTAAAAAAGATGAAATGGAAGAGATGATGAAAGAGGTTCATACAGGAGCTTGCGATTCTCACATGAATGGGATAATCCTAGCATAGAAGATTATCATATAGGGGTACTACCGGATAAGCATGGAAAAGGATTGTATTAGAACCATGAGGCAATGCCATCAGTGTTAGATCTATGGGAACCTCAACCACCTTCCTCTAATGGTGCTAAATAGATTATTATATCCTTGGCCTTTTGCGGCATGGGGGATTGATATCATTGGAGAAATAAAGCCAACAACATCAAATGGGCATAAGTACATAATTATGGCAATTGATTACTTCTCTAGATGGGTAGAGGCTGAGTCTCTCAATGCTCTAAAGGCAAAACATATGGCCTGATTTATTGAGAGGAATCTCATTTGCAGATATGGGGTTCCACATCATATAGTGACAAACAATGGGGTTCAGTTTCAAGTAGAAATGGTAGAGTTATTGCAAAAGTATAGGATCGAGCATCATAAGGCTTCACCATATCAATCTCAGGCTAATGGAACAGTGGAAGTAGCATATAAAAACATCAAGAAAATCCTCTCTAAGATGGTAAAAACTTATAAGGATTAGTCTGAGTTTCTTCCCTTTGCCTTGTGGGGATACAGAACTATAGCTAGAATTACTATAGGCCAAACTCCGTTCTCCCTAGTGTACGAATGTGAAGCAGTTTTGCCAATAGAAACTGAGATCAAGTATCTAAAAGTAGTTATGGAAGCTAAAACACCCAAGAGTGAATGGGCATAGAAAAGATATGATCATCTGGTGTCTTTGCATGAGAAGAGGATGAATGCTTCATTTCATACCCAGATATACCAGAAAAGGATAGCAAGGGCATTTGACAAGAAGGTAAAGCTGGGGAAGATAAAATTTGGGGATATGGTACTAAAAAAATCTAGAGCAGTAGTGTTCGATCCAAGAGGAAAGTTCAGACCAAACTAGGAAGGACCATACTTAGTCAAATATGTTCTGCCAAAGGGAACCGCCAAAATATCTTATCTTAAAGGGAATGATTTCATGGAGCATGTTAATCTAAATCGCCTCAAGAAATACTATTTATAAAAATAAATAAAAGTAGTATAAAGAAAATAAAAGTCTTCTGACTAAAAAACCTGAAAAGTCTAGTTAGGGAAAAATTAGGACATTCTTACTGTTTAGAAAACCTGCAAACGTCTAGCAGGAAAATTAGGGAATAAAATAAAATAAAAAGAGGTCACACTAATTAGAAAACCTATAAAGGTCTGGTTAGGAAAAAATTAGGGAAATAAAATATGAATGGAAAATATTTAGTTAGAAAATCAGAAAGGACTAGCTGATAACAGAAGTTATGTCATGTGATGCAGCAAATATACTCGTTTTTGCCCTAATTAATGAATCTTATTGAATTGTTATGACATTGCATGTTCTATCTTATTTATAATACATAAGTGCTAGAAAGGAAAACAAAATATAAAAGATTAAGACTAGCTTTTTGAGACCATTTTGCTTCAGTCATGCCTCTGTTTCTTCTCTTTTTGAGATTCATCATTTAAAGCTTGAATCCTCTTATATTTGGAAAATTCAAGTGGCTCTGTAGCTTGTATCAAGACCTAGATCTAAAAAGTAAAAATAAAAAGCCCACTAAGTTGAAAACCAAAAAGTGTGGCTTAGGCAAAAGTTAAGGCATGCCTGCTAAGTTGAAAACCTGAAAGGGTGGCTTAGGCAAAAGTTAAGGCACAAAAAAAATAATAAAAAAATAAAATTCACTTGGGATCATCTATTCATCCAAGTCTAATTTCAGAAAAGGGAAGTTTGAAATAAAGCAGTATAAAAGATAGTTTATCCTAACTACAAAACAGAAAATAGCATGGAATCAGTCATCCCCAGCCCCAGAATCAAGCCATGGGCTCCATCCTCTACTAGGGTTATCACGATGATAGGTATCTGGAGGTCTAGCAAATAAAGTACTAGCACTGTAGGGATCAAGGCCTGAGCCAACAATCCACTGACAAAGCATCTTAATCTCCTGCTCCAAATCCTTATAATAACTCTGCACATATAGGAAATATCATATCAAATGCATTCCATGCATACCATGCATACATTGGCATAATAAGTGTATATGCTTACCTGCTAATTATCTGTGACTTGCATGGTAAATAACCTCTAAAATTATACTAACATCAATACCAAGTGTACAAGTAATATAAGAAATAAGTCAGACAAACTCACATGAGAAATATCTACTAGAGAAAAGCTAAGGAGTTGAACATCACCGAAATGTATCTGCTGCTCAACCGAAGCCTGAATAGTAAGAGCCTAATAAATCATAAATATGTCAAGAAGAAGGACATCGCCAAAAATAGCACCAACAAAAGCTCCTTTACGGATGGTCCCAACATGCTAAGTTCCTTAAGAATGGCCAGGACCAGGCCTGGGGACCTTAGGTGCAATCTCAGTCTCAAGGCAGCCTCACTCTCCTGTACAGTCTCAAACTACTTATCAGACCTAGCCGCCTCCTCCATCACTCCATCAGTAAGGGAGTGAACCTCCTAAATCTATGAAAAGCAAACTATAAGAAAATAATAAGTGATTTGAAAAACTCTATAAAAGAAATTATTAGAAGTTACCTCAGTCTTATCAATAGGAACATGCTCCAAGAGGTTCTCACGGATGAACTACTAATAATGGCAAGATCACTCATGAAAAATAGTGACATCATATCCCTGTAACACCTCTCTCAACTCTGAACCTGTTAGATGAGAACTGTAAAGCATTGAGTGAGGGACAATAACAGGAATACATCATCGGGAATGTCCAAAGTGCCACCAATATATCTGCTCTCCTAAATACCACATCCAATGGCCATAATCAAGGAGTAGAACCCTCATCTCCTTAAGTCGTACTGTAACATCCATGTAATCATATCACTGGACATCATTAGCTCCCTCCAACCAATCAAAATAGATCTGCCAAATCAAGATTAATTAATTTTAACTTATATTAAGTCATAAAGTACTAATAATTTTATTTTCTTACTAGGTCCTACTCGATAATGTTCAGTTGATCGCAATAGGTCTACAGAGTATTCCTAACACTCGCTAGATGAGAAAAGCCCCATCTATGCATTAAAGGGAGACTCATATAAGAGCTTATAGCCTCGAAGCCATGATTCAACTCAATCTTTATTCTTTAGATTTGAAAGAGAGAATAAGTCAACAAAAAGAAAGAAAAGGAAAAGAGAAGAAAAGAAATGAAAAGGGAAAAACTCACATACAGGACATGCTAGAAGCCACACATAATGATAGTGCCTCTATAGATAGTGTCCAATCTGCAATATAAATAAGCCAAAGCCGCAGATCCCCAATCGAGGGTGATAACTTGGTTTAAGTCTCGAAGAGGGTCGAGAAGGGAAATGCTAACCTCGTGATCAATATCGCAGAAGAGGGTCATCCTAAGTAAGATCAAGAGGAAGCACCTCACCTTATAAGCAATCTGACAAGCTGTGGTGGTAGGAAGACGTTTGAATATGATGAATGAACAACATTCTTTTGGTTCTTCCATGTCGGGACAAATCCAATCAAGTCTCGCATATACTGACTCTGCGCATGCCCATGAAGACTACAGTAACTAATGTTAAAGGAAATAGGAGTCCCTCCGAAGGCGATCCTAATAATCATAGAAAAACTTACAGGCAAAATAGTCAACTCGCCTACACAAGTATGGAATGTATGGGTCGTATCCATCCACTGCTCAATCAGTGTGAATAAAGAATGGTGATTAAACCTCCCTTAAACAATTAAAAGTCGAGCGACAAAGTGTCTGAACCTAAAGGCCCAGACCAACTATGCAACATTCCTTGGTAGCTCATGGAATAATTCACTAGCTATGAAAAAACAACTTGTGAACTTCTTTGACTGTTGGGAGTATTTCGAGAACAAATGAGCATAATAATAAAAAAATTAGAGATCTGTAAAATAAAATGTCGATCAGCATTCTACAATGCCGATTGGCATTATCTAATACTAATTGGCATTATATAATGCCAATCGGCATTGAAAAAATGTTAATCGATTTCTGGACTTTCGATTCCGATTTTTAAACTTTCAATCAGCCATTCAACTGAAATCCTATGTTCCCAGGTTAAATTTAAATTTTTCATGTATTTTTTAGTATTTTTAATCCAATTTCAAGAATATACACACTAATTTACACTCTAAAATTAATTTTGATTACTAATTGGATGAATAAATTTGTGCAAGAATAAACGTGAGGAAGTGTTACCTCATTGCCCTCATCTATGCACTTATGAAGGTGAAGGCAAGTCAAAGGAAGCATAATAGAACCTTCTCAGAGTCTAAGGTTGTTCAGAGGAAAACGGAGAGGCACAATGGTTGGCTCAACTAAAATCTCTACTCCTCTATGTAGCTTGTGTTATGGGTTAGCCATAGGATCTGATAGATCGTGAATTGGACTTCAGATGAGCAAGAAATCAAAAGAAGAAAATCAAAGAAAAAAGAAAGAAACGGAGAGGGAAATCAAAGAATAGCATCGAAAATAAGGAGGGAAGATTCTTATAAATGGAAAATATCCATTGTGGTCCCTTGACTATTCATGCATATAAAATCAAGTTTTTCTTTGCAATTTCATCTATAATTACATTTTAATTAGGATTTAATTCCTAAATAATTCATTTAACTCATGTCATCAATAAATGAATCATTATTAATTGTGTCTTTATTTAAATTTTGAATTTTTTTCCTTCTGTCAAGTATAGAATGTAGAATATAATTACAAAATGCAATTTTACATTTTTACGTGCATCATTTTAAATCAAAAGATTTCAAAATTTGTTTCATGTTACATAAATTTTCAAAATTATCATGTTATGTGCTACACAATAGTCATGACTTGAATTTCAAATTCTAAATGTTATATGCATCAATAGCAGTTATAACATGACCTTTTTTAGACTTTTTACCACCAGACACTACACGATAGTTATGGTGATGTCGCTAGACATTCCACAGGGAATATAGTAAATCTTAAATCGTTAAACGTTCCATAGGAACTACAACACCATTTTCAAAGCTCGCTAGACTTCCCACAGGGAATATCGCGAGGGTCATCGTATTCATTTTGTTAAACGTCCCATAAGGAATATAATGAAATTCATTATCACTAGACATCCCAAACAGAATATAGTGAAATTTACTAAATACTACACATTAGTTATAGTATCATTGCTAGACGTTCCAGAGGAACTATAGCACATTTTTTAAATCACAAATCGTTAAATGTCCCATAGAGAATATAGCAAAATTTTAAATCATCGAATTAATAGACGTTCCATGGAAACTAGAGCACTTCTTTCAAAATCAAGGCTCACTAGACATCTCATAAGGAATATAACGAAATCCATTATCACTAGATGTCCTAAAAGGAATATAGTGCAATCCACTAGACATTGTATATTAGTTATGGTATTATTTCTAGACGTTCCATAAGAACTATAATATGTTTTCAAATCACAAGTTCCTAGACGTCCCAAGGGGAATATAGTGAAATGCATAAGTTTTACTAGATGTTCCATAGGAAATATAGTGAAACATATTAAACATAGCATCTTGTTTAAAATTGCTCAATAATTTAAGCATCAACAGGTCAATTAGGATACAATGAAGCACCCTAATTCTTTCTTTGAAATTGTGTGCTACTATGGCTTTACCGCAACTTGTCAAGCAAACAGTGACAAAGGGGGGCAACTGTAAGCACCTAATTTCGGGATGAAATTGTGCACGAGTGCGATGAAAGCCCCTATGATGAAAATCTAATTAAGAATTGATCTATAGTGTCGAGTTTCGTGATTTAAAGGACTAAATTGCAATGTTTAATGGATTTAATTGCAAAATTGGTTTTTTTTAGGGATTTGATTGTAGAAATTAGAAACTTTTGGGAACCTTTCTGTAAAAAAATAAAAATTTTGGTCGGCTAGTATTTAATGTTGAACGACATTGTGTAATGTCAACCGACATTATTCAATGCCAGTCGGCATTATGGGGTGAAAATCAGTATTTTGGAATGCTGATTTTCGCTAAAAAAGTGATTTTTATGCATTTTTTATGCTAATTTTGTCTTTTTTTCAATTTTTTCATTGCTCCAGGACACCACGTGTTTACGTATGAGTCTTGAATTTTTCAAAATCCTATCACTTATCATCTCATTATCCTGATTTTGAAAATTCAAAAAATAAAATATAAGCTGAGAGACTCCTGATCTCACTCCCAACTATCACGTAACCTCCCTGCATGATCACAAGAACTGAAGTGGATGGGTCTGGCTTTAAAAGCCAGAAGGGGAGGTTGTGAGAAGAAAAAAAGCTAAAAAGGGAGAGTTAGAGAAGGAGAGAAGGGGAGAGCGAGAGATTGGGGCCTAGCTAAAGAAAAAGAGAAGGGCTAAAGAGCTAGAGAAAGGGAGAGCTAGAGAAGGAGAAAAGGGGGAGAGCGAGAGAAAGGGGGCTAGCTAGAGAAGGAGCTAGGGCTAAAGCTAGAGAAAGAGAGTGAGATTGAGAGAGTCTATAAAAAAAATAGCTATGAGAAAACCCTAGAGAAGAAGAGCTGCGAAAAAAACCAGAGAGAGAAAAAAACCCTAATTAGCTACTAAAAAAATATATGTTCTTTGCTTTTAAAGTCCAAAGAATCAAGAAAAAACTACAAAGTCAATCTCAAAACAGTGACAATCCCAATCTGAGGGGCCATTAAATTGCACTGCACATCATTCTTTCCTTCTCTCCATTTTTTATTTATTTTTAATTTAATTCCTTCGCTTTTAATTATTGATTTAATATTTATTGATTAACTTATTTTGTTTTATTTTGTTTTTAATCCTTGCTTTGTGGTACTCTTAAGGTAAAGTTGGAGATATGAAATGTTGGCATTAACCATTGGAAGAAACCATGGAATGCCATGGATTGAGATCTATAAAACCCCTACAGGATTTAAGATTTATGATTTTTCTTTTAATTTGGGTTATAATTAATTTGATTTTAATTTCTGCACAGTAGTTTGTAATAGCCCCAACAGTGGGAAATAGTGGAATTTTATGTTCTCTGCACTAAAATTGATTAGTAATTTATGTTCAATTAGGTAAAATTCAATTAAAATTAATGATAGCAGTAGATTAATTTAGGGTTGCATGTAAATTAATTTAGGGTTTTTTAAGAAAATCACATAAATCTTGTGTTTGATATGACTTTGTTATGATTTTTGTTTGGGTTTTGTTTTTGGATCTTTTAGTTCTTTAGGCTCCAAGCCCACATTAGGATCAAAACTACCTAATAAATAGGGTTAAAAAAGGTTTTTAGGTTTTAACTAATTTGAATTAATTTAGGCCCATTTAGGTTAAATTAGATTTAGGCCCACTTTTAATTAACAAAATTAACTTAGACTTTAGCCCACTAATTTATTTTATTTCTTTTTAAAAAAAATTAATTAGACCTTAGGCCCATTTCTAGTAATTAAAATTAATTTAGACTTAGCTCAGCCCATTAATTCAATTGCTTTTAATACAAATAGACTTAGGCCCATTTGTTATTTAAATTAAAATTAGGTTAAAATTAAGCCCACTAATTAATTTCTTTCTTTAAAATTTGTAGACCATAGGCCCATTTTTTATTTAAAATTAAAATGAATAGACTTAGGCTCACTTATTAACATGTAGGCCCATCCTTAATCCAATTCACATGTAAATAAAATATGTAGAATTAGCAAATTTTAATTAATAAAATTAACCTAGTTTAGACTTAGGGACGTTGGCATTTGTATGCATTTTTTAATGTAATTTTATGACTTCTTGCCTTTTTTAGGTTGGTTTAAATAAAATTGCATGTAAATAGAGAATAAGATAGTAATTCATAAAGTAATTCTAAATGAACACAAGACTGAAAAAAGTTAGTATTCTATTCCAGAATCTCCTTGTTGTGGTGCTAGCTTTCTTTTAGAGAATCGAGTACCACCAAAATTATTTGTCCTAGTTATTACCCTAGGTGGCAACTCCTCATCTCCACGCCATGTCTTTGTGATAATGGCTAGTGTGTTCTCTAGGGCCTTAAGCCTAAATAGTATCGTGATTGCTAAAATCTTGGAGATGCGTTAAACCTCTCTGTCTACAATATCCATAATTAAAAGCATTCATGAATAGTCAAGTTATAGACTAACAATTTAAATGTCTTTCTTTTCCTTTCTTTTTCTACTCTTTTCTTCTCATTTATAATTGTAATCTCTTTATGTTCTCTTTGTTATTTTTTATATTTTTTTTTTTAGTTATTTATCCTTATTGTTCATCTTTTAGGTATAAAAGTGGAATCTTTAGCTTATTGAAACCAGAGCTCTGAAATATAGTCTTAAGTTACAATCATATCTGGTATGTGATCATAGATTTGTCAATGTACTTTAAAGCCCCAATCGTACACTTACCCATGGTCAAAAGTTTACCCACTCTCCACCGGGTCTCTCTTTTATGGCGATCACTAAAGATCCATGATCGCAATTCCAAACACATTTTGATAAATATTGTGATCGCATCCACTCTATGAATGCCATAACCCTGATATCCTCAAATGGCTAAAAATTACAATCATAAATATGTAGCGCTCACTAATCCCTATTTTCCTAAACCCTCTATTGCGATCGTAACATACCCACAATCGCAACTTCTCCCCATATGAAGAGGTGGCATTAACTCCACCACTTTCAAATTTCTTCCTATTTTCCCTCTTCCACTCCACTAAAAACTCCCAATACTCTTCTTAAGACCCTAGCTACATCTTTTTACTCTTCATAATCTTCTTCCATAAATCCAATCATCCACCCTTCTCGCTGTCATACCTCTTTATGTCAAGGTTACCCATAATCATCTGACTTGGAAAGGCAAGAAGCCGATGAGGGAAAATGGTTAGCCTAAGAGGGAGAACACTATGTTGCTGTCGTTGTCACCACTTTGAGACCCTCCTCTTAGCATTGATTATTCTTGTCAATATAATGCTCTATTTCCTATTCTTTCACATAATGAAGGAAAAAGGTAAGTTTCTCTTGCCCGTAAAAAATTATTACATGCAAATATTTTAACACATCATTGTTGTAACAATTAAGACTTTGGGGTACTTTAGAAACCTTTTGTCACAAACTAAGTTTGGGGAAATTTTTAACATTAAACCATACCACTTACAAATAATTCATGCTTTTATTTTTCACTACTCTTTA
This sequence comes from Mallotus nudiflorus, assembly GCA_947683625.1. Taxonomy (NCBI): domain Eukaryota; kingdom Viridiplantae; phylum Streptophyta; class Magnoliopsida; order Malpighiales; family Euphorbiaceae; genus Mallotus; species Mallotus nudiflorus. The sequence goes on from CANTUR010000251.1 coordinate 180,256, forward strand.
ACCTAAAGATTCATCTAATTCTACACTCATCATCTCTATGGAAACCCTTATAAAATAGATTATGAGTTTATGTTTAGAATTTTTAGTTTCCAACGAAGGGATTGAAAGTGGGGCGCTTTGATCTTGCTCACTTTAAAAGAATCCTTTTTGGATTGTCTTATTATCTAGGAAGTAAGGCTCTTCTAAGTGGTATGATTAAGGATCATTGCTATTTGATTTTGCACTGTTTCATGAGCTCCACTATTTTTAGCAAAAATGAGACTAGTCGTGTTTCTAAACAAGAGTTACTTCTCTTATGAGGATTGCACAACAAGACCCCAATCTCCACTATGCATTTCGTTTTTCAACAACTATTACATATGAGCACAAATTCTAAAGTTAGAATTTCCATAGGTCAAATAGTCACAGCCATTGCTTTGCATTTTCACACCTTTGACCCGCACACACACACATGAGCATAATCAAATTTGGATCGATTAACCATGATTTTCTTTCTCGTACTGAGGTGATCAACAAGAGTTTAGAGCTTAACCAATAACAAACTAGAACATGTTACAAGATAAGTCATTTAGGAGGGCACACCGAAGAATTCACCCTTTATTCATAAAGAGCTTAATGAACATATCATGGGTGATCCAATACAAAAAGATGCTCTGCACTAACCTCTTGGTGGATGGAGAAAAGTGATGACCAAGTTGAAGATAATGGAAACAAAGTAAGCAACAATGTAAAAAAAAGATGAGGAAAGAAGTTAGAGGAATCAAAACCATGTTGACAAATTTCATCCAAGCCATAAATTTGGCGATACCCCCTCCGCCAGAAAGGGGGTAACTCTTTTCCCTATTTTCTTTTATTTTTTAATTTTGTCTTCAATTTCATGCATTTCATGTTTATAATTTTTTCTTATGATTTTTGTTTGTGTTTTTGAGTATGTTTATGTGTATGTTGTTCATACCTTGCATTTAGGAGCCCTCTAAACATTAAGGACAATATGTCATTTAAGTGTGAGGGGAGAATAATTTTTGCATTTTTGGTTTATCATGTGTATATTTTGGTATATATCATGCACTGCATTTGCATTGTTGTGAGTTGGCCTATATTTTTGAAACTTTTGATGCTTGACACTTGAATTTTCGTAAGTTATCAGTGTGGTAAACTTTATGTATGCTTTTGGTTTTATTGAGCCTATGTGATTTAATCTTCTATTAATGGCTAGTTTAGGATCATATTAAGCTTTATTAACACTTTGAGTTGAGAATTTTGAGCTTTTAATCAACTTAACGCATGTTGTTATTCACTTAAGCATGTGGTGAGTCAATGTTTTAGGAGATAGTATAGTGAATGAATTAAATTCCTCTTTAAGGTTCCTGTTGGTTTTATGCAAAAGGAATTGCAAAAGCACTCTTTTCCAATTCTAACAAAAAAAGAAAAGAAAGAATAACATGTGCTAAAGGACTTAAATTCCTAGCTACTCCAATGCTCTTATAAAAGAGTATGAGTATTCAAAGAACTCTCTCGAGGTGGTCACATTGAATAGTTCATAAAAAAAATGGGGAACTACTAATATAGGGAATAATAACATAATATTAAAAATAAAATAAAGTGGATATAGTTAATTTCCACATGATAAATTAGGAGCCACCTTAAATTGGAGTATTTTTCATTCATTTTGTACTTCTCTTAAGAGTTTGACTCATGATTGTATAATTGTGAATGGATAACATGCTCTTCACTTGGTAATACATGCTTCTCAACTTGATTTGTTAACTTTGCTTCTGAAAATTGTAAGTTAGCTATTAAAAGAAAATTGTTATGAGTGCTTGATAAAATTTGAAATACATTTTGTTCATTGCTTTAATGGTTTGTGTTCTTGAGTTTGCTTAGGATAAGCAAAGATTCAAGTGTGGTAGTATTTGATGGTGCCAAATTACATATAGATTTAGGACATATTTTAGCATTCATTCATTCATTTTAGGTAGCATTTACTATAGGATATCATATAGGAATACATATTTTTATATTTTGTTTTATTGTTATAAGGAAAAGAAGTATAGAGGTGTTTGGTAGAGTTTTGAGAAGAAATAGAAGAATCAAATGTAAAGGAGTAGACTAAGTATTAAGTCGCGATCACATATGGTAGTGCAATCACACATGGTAGCACAATCACAGATTGATCGAAGCTTAAACATTCCCAGGTTGAGGCCCCTTTATGATCACAATTTAACCCAAAATCATAAGTTCCTAAATAGCCAAACTCTCTATGGTGAGTGCAACATGTCCATGATCGCCACCTTTCTCTAGATGCCCCTCTTTTATAATCAAAACTTGATCTGCAATCGCAGCAAGCTCATTTTTAGCATAGAATATGCTGAGGTGGCCATTTTAAAAAAGAAGAAAATCAAAGGGAGGTGAAAGGACATTCTAGAGAAGTTATAAAAGGACAAGGGCCTTGATTAAGAGGACATCATTATAAAGGGAATCAATCTTGGAAAGAAAAAACATAATAATGAAGAGAGAGAAAAGGGATAAAAAGGAGCTAAAGAAGAAGAAAACCTCCATTGAAGATCCAAGCTTCTTGATAAAAATTTCTCCTCCCTTTTTATTCTATTTTCATTTCTTTAATATCTTGGGTTGTATAGAATATTGAATGATGATTATGGAAGTCATGTTAGGCTAAGTTTTTCTTTATATTATTAGGATTTTAGAAACCTATTTGAATTAAGTTTATTTTATAGATCCTTTCTTATTTACTGCATATTATGTTTGTTATGCTTTGATGTGTTATGTTTTAGCTAAATACAACCTTAGTCTAAATCTATACATTGATAAATGGTAGATCTAGTAGACCCATAAATACTTGTTGAATGATTAATGACTTAAGAGAGCTTGAACCATTTAATCCTCCATAAGCTTATTTAATGCCTAATATATTTGATGTTAACTTACTTTCATAATGAAGATGAGAATTAAGGTATGATTTTAAGATTTAATGGATGCGTATTAGTAGAGTTTAACATTACTTGAGAGAGATTGTTAAATAATTCTTGAAAGCTTAAGGTATGAAAATAACTTGATTGAAATTATAATTTGACTTAAGGATGATGTGGTATGCCATCCCCTAACAACATAATTCTAATATTAATTGATTTCTCTAATAAGTGCTTAGAACTAGTTCAATTAGCATTTCTTTCATTATTACTTTTATAATTTGTTCATTATTGCATTCAATTCCAATTTGCAAGCTCTAAACATATTAAACTAAAGATAATAGGTGCTTAGTCCCCAACTCTCATGGAAATGATACTTTACTCTCTCTATATTTCTTGTCAACCCATATACTTACGATGTGCGAATTCGAGCAACAATAATGAAAATTTTAGACTTGATGATTTTTTGCATAAATTGCAAAGATGATGTAAAAATGAGGATTTTGATATAAAAATATGATTTTTATCAAGAAAATATGTAAAAATTGCAAAAAAAAATACAAAAATTGTGCACATTTTGCATTTTTGTGAAAAAAAAAAAAGCAAACTTGATGCAAAAAGATATTTTTGTGCACAAAATGCAAGATTAACATAAAAATGTAAACTTAATCATAAAAATGTGATTTTTATAATGAAAATGATTCAGACATAGTAAAAAGATCTACAAAAATCTAAAAAAGTTATAAGAGATGTAGATCTAACATGAAAGATGTCATTTTTGTGAGTTTTCATATTCCAGAGCTAGAAAATGCAAAATTGTAGTTTAATATGATTAAACAAGATAGAAAATTAATCAAACAGCAAACAAAATGCCAGTCTGATCACACAAATCATAATCTATTTCTTAAATATTGGCTAAAATAAAAAGAAAATTCAGAGAATTCAGAGTAGAAGAGAGAATTCAAAGTATAAGAGAATTCAGAATTCATAGTAAAAGAGAAAAAGAGAATAAAATCAAAAGATACAGAGAAATAAACATGCAAAAATGATTATTTAGTCCTCAAATTCGACTGAGCTTGTTTTTGTGTTTTTCGAAGCTTTTGCTTCATGTAGAGATCAAGTTGTCCTCATCAAGAGGTTATAAATGACATGCAGAATGCATATTTGTATACTTTTGAAGTGTGCTTTGATAGAGATGAGGCTTGGTTTAGTTTAAACCAATATAAAAAACCTAAGAAAATGAGTAGGATAGGCTAAAAGTGTGTAAATTAGGAGTCCTTAGTCTTCAATTCGATAGAGTTTCAGTATATTATCATGTCTCCTTAAAAATGGTGAAAATAGGCTATTTATAAACAAAAAAAATCTATTTCACACTCCTAGGGCATGTTCAGGGCATGTGTCATGCCCTAGGGCATATGCCACTCACCCTGAGCCATGCGCTATGCCCCCATTGGGCATGGACCACCCCTTTTGGGGCACATCATCACACTCTTAACGAGTGTTTTATTGCTCCTAGGGGAAATTTTGATGATTTTAAGATCTTTTTTAGGTTCTCAAACCTTCTAAATGTATTTTTAATATCTATTTTCATAGAATTGAGTCTCGATCTCACGAGACGAACACTGGGCTAACAAGTTACACACTTTGAGTGATAATTGTTCAAAATATACAATTTATCTATTTTAAAGTTCATATTTTATAAAATCGAAACATGAATTAATGATTTGATGATTGATTTATCACTCTAAAAATCTAGTTCATGGATTTTAGGTTCTTTCAAACTCTTACACGCTTCAGAAGTGGTACGAATTGATCAACCTCTTATCATTGCTTTCATTATCAGACCTTTTTAAGGATAGTCAAAACTTAATGAATAATAGTTTCCCCCTACTTCACGTGTGCTCCATACCATTTTGATGCTAATGTGTACACGTGAAGCAATGCAAAGATGCAAAAATAGGTTTTTTAAGAAGAGGTACTTATCTGATAATGTGCCAAGCAACCTTTTGATGTCAAGCTCATCGTTGCTAGAAATGATTAATCCTTTTAAGGATAATGCAAATAATGCCAAAATGTATAATGTAATTCTAGGATTCATGCAAGATGAATGCAACTTTCACATAAGTACGGTGATGATGCAATTTTAAGTTCATACGAATGATGCCTTTTTAGGATTCACACAGCATGATGTGGTTTAGGATGCATGTAAAAGAAATGCATTGTTCACACGAGATGATTCAAACAATTAAGACAAGCATGTGATAGTATATACAATTAAACATATGACATGCAAGCACGCATATGAATGCAAATGTAACAACTACCCACTTTAGTGTATCACTTAACACTCACTTCACTGTTAAGTTTGTTTAATGTCCACTTCAATGTTAGAAAAGGCATTGTTATAACTTTTTTAGGTGTTAAGTGAAATGAGGATGATACTATAACTTATTTACACTATAAGAAAATTGATCTTTAGCGACCATATTTTTGCGAAATATGTATAAAACAATCGCAATAAGTATACTAACGGTCACTTGAACTTAATAGAAAATAAATATTTATGACTGGACTATATCCTTTTGCTGTTTATTAATAATTACAGTGGAAAATAACTACCATAAAGAGGAGGGAGCTTTTATTTTTGTATTGTATTCCCCCTAAAATCCAAACAAAAATAAGAAAGAAAATATCAAAAAAATAAATCCATAATTTGTTTCATTTAGATCCATGTTATCTAACTGAAAATCATCCAAAAAATACAATTTTTCTATGCCTAGATGTGAGATTGATTTTCCAAGGGATTTCAATATTGGGTTAATAAGATGGATGTTTTTTATTCCTCTAATTTGGTGAAGATATGCATTCTCTTCTACCTATCTCTGCCTACTTCTACCACTCTCTATATCTAACTCTTATATATGCTTCTCTTTCTTTCTCCCAAACTTAACTTCTATATGTTCTTCTAATAACAATGATCTCCTTTAGCTCCATCGAAGAATAGCAATGGCTTTATAAAGAGCAATGGTGGCTCTAAGAAGAACAACGATATTTATGAAGAGCAATGCTTAGCAAAAATTCAATTATTAAAGTTACAAATTAAAAGCCTAAAGCAATGGATTTCAGTTAAAAAAGTGAATTCAATTCCTATTACAGCTTTGTTGTAGGTTTTAACCAAGAAGAATCAGATTGCAGAGACTAGGCCAGTTTTGAGTTGAAATCGCATAGTACTGGAGGAAAAAGAAAATGACATCATCTTCATTAAATTAGGTTGTTAAAGAAATAAGAGAAGCTACTACTGCTTTTTGTTATCATTTTTTATTTTTCTTTAATGAAATTTTAGTAGTTGGCTACTCTCCATAGATCTTTCTTCTTGTCTAGTTTTTTTTTAATTTACTTTCAAGTTCCATTTTTCTCTAATTCTTTTTACATTTTTACTATTTGAAGATTGCACAGTTTGCATTTTTTTGATATTTTTTATTGATTGATTCTTCATTTAATTTAATTTAATTTTAGTGCTTTGTTTGTAAAAATTTATGGTCTTGTAACATTTTGCATTTTTGTAATCACTATGAATGATACTAAAATTTTGTGCTTTATTGATTAGTTATACAAATTACTTACTACTTTGATCTCCATGTTTAGCATTTAAGTGAATGAGTGAGTAAAGTATAAAATTACAAAGTTAGAGATAAAATTGCAAGTTTAAATGCATAGTAGTCCATTACTCAAGTAAATGAATTATCTTTATTTTTCTTAATTTTATATTGGGAGGTGAATCTTAATTCATTGATAGGTATTTTGGATTTAGATACAATTATCTTGAATTCAAAAAAAGAACCATCGTCTTATCTTTACACATTATTTAGGAAAATATATTATTTCTTTTTCTCTAATTTATGTTCATTTTCTTTTATTTATAAAGAGTAAGTATATATTTTGATAGTACAGTGTTAGCACACACAATTCCTCCAATGGTGGCTTACTTTATCTACTGCTTTCTAGTGCTTTATTGAAAGAATAATGTGTAGAATTATAATTGCTATATATATTATGTTGGTATGTCCATTAACTATTTCATGAGTCCCTTGTTTTTGTATTGCAACTTTTTGCTACATATTTTGCAAAATTAATAACTTGAAAATGTGCAATTCAGTTCTTGTGTGTGTGCATATGCAATGCATGTGACTCTGTTGAGGCCTAATGTTGTAAGTATTGTAATGTTTAAAATTATACAATGATTCAAGTGTAGGTCCAAAATGCATAATATTATGGAATCTAATGCCTTATACCTTTCTTTTTCTTTTATTAGGGATGTACTATAAAGAGTTAATGTTTCAAATAATGACCTTAAAGGTGTTAAAGACTCCCTAGTTCATATCACAAAGATGAAATCTTAATATATGCTTTGAAATGAAAATTGTGCATTTTACTGGCTTTCTACATGTGTTTTATTCAGTCTTACTAAAATATTTGAGATTTTATGGATAAATATGTTTCATAAGATATTGATGTTGGGTTGATAATGACTCTGGTATTAAGTTATGGAGTTATGGTGATTATGCATACATATTAGGAGTATAGACAGTGGGGTTTAGCATGCACCCAAGATTTTAGAAACCGCAACATTGTTTAAGCTCAGGGCTCTATAGAACACACTAACCACTATCACAAAGACATGGCGTGGAGATAAGGAGTCGCCACCCAGGGCAATAATTTAGACAAATCAAAAAATGGTGTTACTCGATTCCCTAAAAGAAAGCTAGCACCACAACCAGGAGATTATGGGTATGAAATACTAACTTCTTTTAGTCTCGTGTTCTTATAGAATTACGTTATGAATTACTATCTTAATCTCTATTTGCATGCAATTTCATATAAACCCTTATTAAAATAATCAACTCCATGCAAACTAGTCATGAAATATACAAGTAAACAATGCATTCATTTAAATCACAATCCTTAGTTTAGTTTAATCTACATTGATTTTAATTAAATGAGCTAAATCTACGTATTTTAATTTATAAGTGAGTCTAAAGACTAATGGGTCTAATTTCTTTTAATTAAACGATCCTAAGTCTATTTATTTTAATTCTAAAAATGGGCCTAGATCTACAAATTATGAAGTATTTAATTCAGTGGGCCTAATTCTACATGTTTTAATTCTAGAATGATCTCAAATCTACAAATTATAAAAGGCTTAAATTAAATGGGCTACGTTTATATTAATTAAATTAAATTAGGTGGTCTAATGTCTAATTAACTAAATGAGTCTAAGTTATCTCTACCTTAAATCTGATTAATTATGGGCCTAAAATTCATCTCAATTAATTAAACTTAATAAAACCTAAATTGAAATAGGTTAAAGCCTAATGTGAGCCTAGGGCCCAAAACACATAAACTTAAGCGAACAAGCCCAAAAACAATAAAAATATAAAAAAAAATCAAATAAAATATCAATTAATCAATTAAATTTATTCTAAAACCCTAATTTAATTAAAGTGACTCTAAACAAATAAAATAACATAATCAATTAAGCAAACTAATTTTACCAACTTGAATCTAATTCAATTTTAATTAAACAACCTAATGATTTCTATAGCCATTAGTTTTAATTAATTACCAAATGAAAACCCTAATTTTACTAATCAATTATTTAAAATAAAACACACAAGCACACACACTAAATTTCATTATTTACACTATTGGGGCTATTACAATGAACTATTGAGAATAATAAAAAAGAAGAATTAATACAATCCCAAAAATAAATAAAAATAATATAATTAAATAAAAAAACCTAGAAACTACATTTAGCTACTAGGTTCCATCCATGGCATTCCATGGACCTCTATTGATTTGATTCTCCAAGTATAATCATCATGTAATATCCTCCATAATCACCACCACAAAAGGATAAAATCATGATTATCGAATAAAATTATAATAAAAATTAAATTAAATTGAAATTCAATAAAATCTAAAATAATAAAAAAGAAGAATAAAAGAAAATAGAGAGAAAATAATGCTTTATGGATGCTGAATAAATTGTTCCTCATACTGGTAAGATCACCGTTGTTTTTTTAGTAGGCCTTAAAAACTTGTTATTCTTCTTCTCAAAAATCTCCTATAATAAATCACAAAGAATTTTATGTACTGCTTAAAGAAAAGTCTATAGATCTTTAGGAAGAAAAGAGCCAAAATTGCAAAAAATAGTGCTGAGGATTGAGATTTTTTTTTTCAGGAGAGCTAAGGAAAAAAAACCAAAAAAGGACTTATATACTAAAGAGTTCCAATTTTAAAAGGACTTTATTTCCTGAAGAATTAGATAAAGCCCAAAAATAAATAAATTTAAGAAAAATTTTAGCTAATCAAAATTTAGGAAAAATATTTTTATTTTCTGTAAAAATACAAAAAAAAACAGATGAAAAACATGTAATTCCTATCGGAATTGCATAATTCCAATCAAAATTACATAATTCTAATTGGAATTATGTAATTCTAATCAAAATTATAGAATTTCAATTGGAATTATAGAATTCTAATCAAAATTCTATGATTCTACTTTTTAACTTTTAATTATAAAAAAGACCCCTAAAAGAAATTTAAAATTTTCAATTAGGTCATAAAAAGTATTACAATTAAGTCTTTAAAAAATCATTAAACTCTTTTTTGAAAATGCATTCACACTTTTGAGTTTTCAAACTTCAAGTGTTGAAGACCTATTTATAACATTTTCATCATTAGAGTCCTTTGTCGCATCCATATTTTATTATCCTGAAATTGGGTTTTACAGTTGCCCTCCTTTGTCACAGTTTACTTGACAAATTATAGCAAAATAAATAAGCACACAATTTCTTAAGAACAAAGTTTGAGTACTTACTTGTGCTCCTAGAGGCTTTTACTTGTAGGTAATTGTCAATTCACAATGAATGCTTGTGTTGCCATACAACACTAGGCATAAACTTAAAACATCTCAGGAAACACTATACTCAAACATATAGCATTGGTTTAAAATAATACATCACATTCGATCATATGATGTTGACTATACTCGATCGTATAGTTTAGATTATAAGGATGCATTGTACTCGATCATATAATGTCGACTATACTTGGTTGTATAGTCTAAATTGAAATGACACATTGCACTTGGTCGTACAATGTCAACTACACTCAGTCGTATAGTCTGAATTAAAATAGGTACATTGTACTCAGTCGTACAACGTCAACTATACTCCATCGTATGGTCTGAAATTAAAATGACACGTTGCACTTAGTCGTACAATGTTGACTATACTTGGTCGTATAGTCTGAAACTAAAATATATACATTATACTTGGTTGTACAATGTCGACTATACTTGGTCGTATAGTTTGAATTAAAATGACACATTGCACTCGGTCATACAATGTTGACTATACTTGGTCATATAGTCTGAATTAAAATGACACATTGCACTCAATTGTACAATGTCAACTATACTCAATTGTATAGTCTGAATTAAAATAGGTACATTGTACTTGGTCATACAATATCAACTATACTCGATCATATAGTCTGAAATTGAAATAGTTACATCATACTCGGTCGTACAATGTCAAGTATACTTAATCGTATAGCCTAAATTGAAGTGACACATTGCACTCAATCATATAATATCGACTATACTCAGTTGTATAGTCTGAATTGAAATAGGTACATTGTACTCAGTCGTATAATATCGACTATACTCGATCGTATAGTTTGAATTGAAATGACACATTGCACTCGGTTGTACAATGTCGACTATACTTTGTCATATAGTCTAAATTAAAATGACACATTGCACTCGGTCGTATAATGTTCACTATAGTCAGTCGTATAGTCTGAAATTGAAATAGGTACATTGTACACGATCATACAATGTCGACTATACTCGGTCATATAGTATGAATTGAAATGACATATTGCACTCGGTCATACAATGTCAACTATACTCAGTCATATCGTCTAAATTGAAATGACATATTGCACTTGGTCATACAATGTCGACTATACTTGGTCATATAGTCCAAATTGAAATGACACAATGCACTTGGTCGTACAATGTCAACTACACTCAATCATATAGTTCGAATTGAAATGATACATTGCACTCTGTCGTACAATGTCGACTACACTTAGATATATAGTCTAAATTAAAATGACACATTACACTCGGTCGTATAGTCTGAATTGAAGGGGATACATCATACTTGGTCATATGATGTCAATTATACTCTAACGTATAGTCTAATTTCTCTTATGCTAACAATTTAGTAATTCAAGGAATTATCAAATCATGTAGCATTGCAATTTAGGACTAAATTACAAGAAAAATGCTGAACTTAAATGCAAATGAAGTTAAGGGACTAAAGTGGACGTTTGCCACTTTAATATGATCTTGGTATTTTACAAATTCATTTCTCATTTCCTATCCTTTTCTTTTCTTTGCTTTTCTTTTCCTTTCTCTTGATTTTTAAATCTTGTTTCTTTAATTATCTTTTCATCTGACCTCTAATTTGAGATCTGTCTAATCATATAGCTCACACACAATGTAGACAACATGGAAGCAGCTGCAGATAATCAGATCTAGTCATATCTCAACTACATTTCCCTTAAAATAGTCTAGGGCTTAATGAAAGGGAAGATGTGCTCCTTTTGACTTGTTTGCATCTCCAAAAATGCTCATAGGCTGGAGATAAGGTAAATTTCTCTTCTGTCTTTAATTTTGTCAAAAAAATATATTCATGTCAATACATTAATTTATTTATGCATGCAATTATAGAACATCTCTTATAAAAATTAGATAAAATTGTATAAAATTGTCAATTTTGAAGAAAAATTTTGCAAAATTGGTTTTAACATGTCAAGGGACTAATATAATTTAGTCAAATTTTTGGATTTTCAACCAGAAATCTAAATTCTAGATAAGAATTTTTGGATTTTCAATCAAAAATCTGGAAATACCAATCAAAAATCTGGATTTTCGATAGGAAATCTAGAAATCTGATTGGAATTTTGGATTTCCAATCGGAAATCTAGTCTTTCGATCTCCTTTTTTTTAACCCAAAGGTAGAAATGAACAAAAACCAAAAGTTAATAAATGAAGATAATCCTATCATTTTCTGAATTTTATTCAGAAATCAGTAAAATTCTCGGGTTGCTTTTACTTGGCTCAAGACCTCTTTCATGATTTATCAGGAGAGCTAGTACAACACATCTGGGTGTCTGGCTTCTGACACTTAATTACTGCTCTACCGACTGCTCGAGGTAGGTCAGATCATTATTCACTTTTTACTCTTATCGAGAGGTGGATGGATACTACTCACACCTTCCACTCGTGAGTGGGTGAGCTGACTATTTCTCCCATGAGCTTCTCTACTATCACTGGAATCACCTTTAGGGGTACCCCAGTTCTTTTTTATATCCATTATTGCACTTTTCTAAAGGATGCCAGGAGTCGTTATATTCACGACTTGCTCAGGTTTGTTCCAATATAGAAGAATTAAAAGAACGTGCTTCTTTCTTCTCTTGTTTAGGGTTTCAGAAGATTACCCACTACCACAACTTGCTAGATCCTTCAGAAGGTGAGATGCTTCTTATTGATATTGTTAGGTAGTATCCTCTTCTATGAGACTAGTCATAAGGTTAGCATTGCACTTCTTGGTCCCCTTAAGGATCTTGTTAGAGTCGTTACTTTTGATTGGCGATCTACAGCTCTTGCCTATCTCTACTATAGACTGGATACTATCTATAGAGGTGTTGTGATGATGTGCGGCTTCTGGCATGTTTTGCATGTGCACCTCCTTTCTGTCTTCTACTCCTTTTTAATTTTTTCTCTTTTATAACTCTTTTTCATTTCAACTATCTTTTCCTTTTCAGATATGGGGTATTGAGATCGGGGTGAACTGAGGCTTTAGCTCTATTAGCTCTGACAGGATTCTTCCATTGATGCAGAGATAAGGTTTTTCTCATCTTGCTAATGTCAAGTATGACCTACAAACTTATCGGGACCAGTTGAACTCTTTAAAGTGGTACATGGTAAGATAAATTTAACTATTAGCATTTGATCAGTTGTAAAAGTTAAACAAATTTTATTTGAATGAATTTACAGGTCATATCAGATTGGTTGGTTGTTGCTCAAGACATCCAATGATATACTTTCATGACTGCTGTTGTAAGGCTTGAGACTATGAGGATTTTGCTTCCTGGTTAAGATTGCCATATATGGTATCTAGGTGAGCATGTTTATCATTGGCATATGGGACCTTCCAAGAGGCGTGTTCCTTCTTCTATTCCCTCTTTTATGTTGAGGAGTTGCAGCTTGATTAGTCTTAAGCTCAGAGCCGCTCTTGAGGGATATGACACTTTGACACTACTCTAGCATTCTCGCCACTATTATGAGTATATTCAGGACAATCTCCTAGAGTAGGTTCTCACAGATCCAGTTGAGGTATGCTTTTCATCACCATTCCTCCTTATCATTATCTTACTTCATTCTCTTTCGTCGCTATATATGACTTTTATTTTCTGTGCAGGTTGAAGATGTTATTGATGTTGCAATAGAGGAGGAGATTGAGGGTGACACTAAGAGGACTGAGCAACTCAGCATAATAGAGATGCTTGAGGTGATACTTCCTCGAGTACCATTCTAGGTGATATTCCCCTACTAGATAAGTCTATGTACTATTGGGCTTCTGTAATGTAAACTTCCGTTGAGCAGCACATGTACCTTGATGCAGTTCAAATTCCTAGCTTGTCTCCTCCTAATGCTTCACATGTAAGTTTATTTTTGCATTTCTAATCTTGTATAAATTGACACTTATTGCTGAATTAGTATATGTCATTTTACAAATCCCTCAGACACAGGCAGAGTATTTGTATAGACTCACCTCATCCTAGAGATTATTTATTATGTAGATCATGGATAGTTGGAGGGTTAGTATTTACAAAAAGTATGAAAATGTATGCATGTTATGCATGATATGCATGATTTTAACTATTTTTAATGTGACAGAGTTATGCTAAAGATCTGGAGCATGAGAATGAGAGGCTTTGTAGACAGCTTTCTAATCTTGGCTTTGACGATCATGATATTGAGACTTTTATGCCCCCATATCAGAGCAATAATCCTGCTAGAGGGTGGAGTCCTTGGCCAAGCACTGGAGCTCAAGATGATTGATCTTTCATCTTTAGAACTTGTGCTTTCATGACTACATTTGTCTTTTTCTCCTGTGAATTGTTCTCCCTTTTTTTAATGGATTACAGACTTTTATTTTGGATCAAGCCCTAGAATTTAATTTTTTTTATGAGAAATCTTGAAAATTCAATAGGAATTATAGATTTTTTTATAGGAATTCTAGATTTCCAATCAGATTTCTGGAATTTTGATCAAAATTCTAGATTTTTAATCAAAAATTTGATTCCAACTCTATGCTCCTTTTCTGTTCTGATTTCTGATTTGAGGTTGATCCACACATGTAAAATCCTAATCCTTTTAAATTAAACCTTTATGCATGTATAAATAGCTTATCAAAGGGTAATCACCCATTCTTGTCTTTCATTTGCTTAATCATGACACAAGTCACCCTTAATTTGATGAAGAAGTTTCTCAAAAGCCTTAATGGGGATGACTGGAATAGATTGCTACCCTATCATGTCAAATCTTTTAAATCCCTTCATCGTCTAAAAATATTCCATAATTTTCTCCATGTTACTGCCATCTTTTGGGACATCAAAGACCATGTATTTATATTCAATAGATAAGAGCTGTGTCCATTAATCAAGGAGTTTGCTGCTATCCTTGGCTATTCTTTGGACTCGATTGCAATGATTGCTCTTCCTGATTTTAAGATGCAGTTTCTCGATAGATAAGTGGCATTCTTTGATATGCCCTCAAGTGACATCTACATGTACACACAAAACCCTAGGGTTATGAGTCTTTCTTCTTTTATCACTTCTAATGGGACTAGGGATAAGAACAATGAAGCCTGAATTAAGACTATCTCTTTTTTCTTGTATGCCTAGTTTCTGCTAATGGCTTTTCATAGAGACGTTGACACAAGAATTATCAGTATCCTAGAACAAGTAGAAGTTAGAGTTAACCCTGTGTTTATTATACTTTCTGAAACTATCATTAGGTTAGATAATTTTAGGGTTCAAAATTGATTCTCAAGCAGTTTGCTTCTCCTTCAGGTATGCAACCCTTTTTTATCTTTTTTTTTTTTACCTAAGCTGCCCTTTCAAGTTTTCAACTGAGCTTTTTGTTTTTAGATTTAGCTACAAGAGAAATTGAATCTACTTAATCCCCCTACCAATGCCTTAATTTATCAACCTTATCATCTACAGTCTCATCCTTTGAAGGTGAAGGACAAGCGTACTATAAATCAAGGGATTGATTTGATGAAAGGCATTGTTGACACTAAGATTACATGGATCTGTCCTTGGTGGAAGTTGAAGTTTATGACCATCAACCTATATGACCACTGTGTTCCTATTCCTGGGTTACACTTTTCAACCTTCTTTTCCCCATCACGCCTTTGTCGTTAGTATGGTTGTCCATAATTTATTATGACTGTTATACCTAATTTTGAAGGCTTCCCTCTGAGGCAAGATTTCTTAGACAAAATAAAGAACTTGTGGCCTCACAGAGCATTAGAGAACATGCATTTGGATGCTGATATGACTACCGATGATAATTACAAGGCTTGGGTTATCATACAAGCTACAAAACCACCCAAATTTGCTAAGTACAAGAGGACTCAAATATTTCTAAATGAGTCATAAAAGAAGAAACAAAAACAAAAATAGTATAGTGATCTTATAAGTCTGGTTTTTTTTAGATTCTCATATTTTATTTTTTTCCTTTAAGTCTTTATGTTTTGTAATAAAGATAGAATATGCAATATTCAAACAAAATTCCATTTCAATTTGATTCATTAATTTAGGCAAAAATGAGTACATTTATTACATCATACGACATAACTCCTATTATTAGCTAGTCCTTTCGAATTTTCTAACTGAATATTTTTCTCACTTTTATTTTTTAATTTTTACCTGTCAGCCCTTTGTAGGTTTTATGATCAGTGGGATCACCTCTTTTACCTTATTCCCTAATTTTTCCTATTAGCCCTTTACAGCTTTTCTAAACAACAAGAATGTCTTAATTTTTGTCTGACTAGCTTTTTCAAGTTTTCTAGCTAGTGGACTTTTTTTTAAAAGGTAGTATTTCTTTAGGAAATCCAAGTTAATTGGCTTAGTGAACTCCTTCCCTTCTAAATCTAATATCTTTACAGCTCCCTTAAGTAGGATTGTCTTGACTAAATATGGCCCTTCCCAATTTGGTCTGAATTTTCCTCTTGGATCAAACATCATTGCCCTTAACTGCTCTAACACTATATCTCCCGCCTTTATCATTCTGGGTTTGACTTTCTTATTAAAGGCTCTCGCTATCCTTCTCTAATAAATTTGAGTGTGAAATAGAGCCTCCATCCTTCTCTTATTTAGAGATACAAGGTGGTCATATCTCTTTTGCATCTATTCACTCTTAAGGACTTTTGCTTCCATAATAACCCTCAAAGATTTAATTTCTGTCTCTATTGGCAAAACTACTTTACAACCGTATACTAATGAGAATGGCATCTGTCCTATAGCAGTACGTATTATAGGTCTATATCCCCATAAAGCAAAAGGAAGATACTTAGATCAATCTTTATGAATTTTCACCATCTTGGAGAGGATTCTCTTTATATTCTTATTAGCCACTTCAACTGCACCATTAGCCTGAGGTCGATAAGGTGAGGATTTATAATGCTCAATCTTGTATCTCTGCAACAATTTAGTTGTCTTTTCCTGAAACTAAACACCATCGTTCATCACAACATGATGTGGGATCCTATATCTGCAAATGAGGTTCTTCTTGATGAACCTTGCCATCTATCTAGCTTTCAAAGTACTAAAAGATTATGCTTCTATCCATCTAGAGAAATAGTCGATCGCCACCACTATATATTTATGCCCATTCGAGGTAGTTGGTCTTATCTCCCCTATTATATCTATCCCTCATGCTGTGAAGGGCCATGGAGATGTTAAATTGTTTAGATGGTTGAGGTTTCCATGTATCTGGCATTACTATCTGGATACAGTCTCTTTCCATGCTCATCCAATAGTACCCCTATTGAATTATTTTCTTCATCAGAATCATCCTATTCATATGAGATCCACAAACCCTTGCATTAATTTCTCTCATTGCCTATTCTGCTTCATCCTTCTTGAGACATCTCAACTATATTCCATCCAGTATTCTTCTGTATAGTACTCCATCATGACTTGTATAATGACATGCAAGAACACAAAGGGCATATCTTTCTTTAAATGTTGCCTCAACTGGGTATTTCCTTTCCTCAATGAATCTCTGGATGTCATAAAACCATGGCTTTTCTTTTGGCCTTATCTGAATACTCATAACTAATTCTTCACTATAACATGGAGCCTTTATTTTCATTATCACCAAAGGTTTCATCATCAACCCTGTCAGTTTATCCCACATTGAAGAAAGTGTTATTAAGGCATCCACCATTTGATTCTCATCTCTTGGTAAATGCATGAAGAGACATTTAGTGAAATTTCTTATTAGCTTTTTTAAATAATAGATGTAAGGTTTCAACCTCTCTTCTTTTACTTCCTATTCCTCATTAGCCTAGCTAATGACTAACATGGAATCTCCATAAACTAGTAGGTCTTTAGCTCCTACTACTAGTTCTGCTTCTAGCCCATAAGTTCATGCCTCGTACTAGCCCATAAGTTCATGCCTCGTACTTAGCCATATTATTTATAACCTTGAAGTCCAATTTTTTAGCCATTGGGATGGTTTCTCCTCCTAATGTAACAAAAATACTCCTAGCCCTGCTCCTCTATTATTCACAGCCCCATCAAAATAATCCTTCCATTCGCATCACTCTATTACTGCTAAGTTCTTATTTCAAAACTCTAAATTCCACTTTTCATTTCCTTTAACTGCATTTTATGCCAGGAATTCTACCACTGCTCTTCCTTTTATTACCTTGGTATTGACATACTCAATATCAAACTCAGTCAAAAGTACCAACCATTGCAACATCTTTCTAGTTAAGGTTGGTGCCTGAAACAAGTACCTTAAAGGATCTATCTTTGAAATGGCTTATACTTTGTAGGACTAGAAATAATGCCTTAGCTTTCTTATAGCCTATATCATAATCAAACATGTCTTCTACATAAGATCATACTTCTTTTATATGGAAAGAACTTCTTACTAAGATAATACACTACATACTCCACCCTTTCTCGTCCTTTTTGTGCTAGCATTGCCCCTATTGCTTTTTCCTCTAAAGTCAAATATAAGATTAAGGGTTTACATTGTCTTAGTGGCCTTAACATAGGCAGATTAATAAGGTACTCTTTAATCTTATCAAAGGCTTTTTGGCATTCTTCGTTCTATTCCACGAGCTAATTCTTCCTCAAGAGCTTGAGAATTAGATCGCAGACCATGGTGAGTTTCACAATAAACTTATTAATGTACTGCAGCTTTCCAATAAATCCTTATACTTCCTTTTCTATTCTTAGTGCTGGAATCTCCTGAATGGCTTTAATCTTGTTTGGATCGATTCATATTACCCTATTGTTGACTATGTGCCCCAACAACTTTCCCAAAGTGACCCAAAAGATACATTTCTTTGGATTAAGCCTCAATTATATCTTTCTATTCTTGCCAAAAACTTGTCTAAATCCTCAAAATGTTCATCCCTAGTTCCTTACTTGATCATCATATCGTCGACATACATTTCCACTTCTTTGTGCATCATATCATGGAATAAAGTTATTGTTGTCCTTTGATAAGTTCCTCTTACATTCTTCAATCCGAATGGCATCACTTTGTAGCAATATGTCCCTCATTCCATGATAAAAGTAGTCTTGATCTTGTTCATGACTGTTATCATTATCTAATTATAACCTGAGAACCCATCCATGAAAGAGTACATTGCACCAGATGTCGCGCTATCGATAATCACATCAATATGGAGTAAAGGAAAATCATCCTTTGAGCATGCTTTATTTAGATCCCTAAAACTACACACATTCGAACTTTTCCATCTTTTTTAGGAACAGGTACTATGTTTGCCAACCATTGAGGATATTCTACCACTTCTAGGAAATTGGCCTGGATTTGCTTAAGGATTTCTTCCTTTATCTTTTGTGCCCACTCTAGCCTTAACCTACAAGGTTTTTTCTTAACAGGATTAGCCTTTAGATATATCAAAATGTAATGCTCTACAATTTCTCTGTCTAGACCTAGCATGTCCTCATAGGACTAAGCGAATACTATCTTTCTTTTTATTAATATTCTCTCTAATTTTTCCCTCTCTTCAAGAGTTAAATTATGTGATATAGAAATGTGCTTTGGTTGTTCATTTGTGCCTATGTTTAATAAATCTAATTGAAGAGAAATAATGTCAAACATGCATGAACGATCATTATTAAAGTGCATAAGACCATCAGAATCACCATCACACAAGTAAGCAAAACTAGAGTTCATATCATTGATCATAGAAAAAATATTGTTTCCATCCTTAAACAGATCGAATGTTATTATATTAGTTTCTTCATAAAAAACATTATTAAAACCATTATTAATAATGCTAGCTAAATCCTATGGTGGTTCTTCATTAGGTGGCAGATAAAACAGCTCTTCAATGGCCTCAGTCCCCATCTTCTCAGTAACTTTCTTTGTCACCTTATCTTTGTTGTCTTGCACCAGACCCTCAACTATCTACTTTTTAAAGATCTCAAACCCAAGAACATTCACTCCAACTACTTAGAAGGCTCCTTTTCACCCAAGTAAAACCTCTCTTTCCTTTCTTTGACAAAGTTATCCTGTAGTGGTCCCATATTCTTTGAGAAGTTGTTCCTATCAATAATCCTTCTTCTAGCTCCTTCACTGCCAAGCCCACAATAAAGCCAAACTCTTGTATAGCCCAATCCTCTGCTATCATTTTATCCTTTAAAATCTGGGAACTCTAGACTTCTTTGCTTACTCTTTCCTAGTCTTTATCTGGGTCGATAATTCATCTTCTTGATCATGCTCATAACCCTTAGATCCATCTCAATTCCATCAGAAATCATGGCTATTTGGAAACTAAAAAGGCTAACTACCTACTTCTCACCATTCATAACTGCAGACACAGTATTGCCTATCTTAGCATCCAAAGTCATAACTTACCACTTCTAGTGACATGATTAACTTCTAGATTATCAACCCATACATTATAGCCTTCAGTGCCTTCTTCATCAGAGTTATACCAGATATCTATAATGCCAATGGTTTGCTCCTTCTTTCCATCTTTTCATACCTCAACCATGCATTTCTCTCCCCTTTCTGGCATCTTCTTATCATCAAATTCATCACCCCATCCTTTAGGCATGATTGACTTAATGGGTATATCGAAGGAAGGTGGTTTGGAATAACACACCTTACAGTCGAATTTGCCTGAAGGTTATCCCAATAAGTCTTTTATTCTCTCCTTATCTTTTGGGGGCATTAGGGGGTTTCTCATTGGTTTTAAGGTTTAGATCCTCGTAGGAGTTAAGCACTTCTTCCTTACTAACTTTTGAGTTAATTATCATAGTAGTTAGGGGTGGCATGTTTCAGTAATTTGGGAAAGGGTTGTTTTTGGTGTTTGGGTTTAAATTGGATTTCTTAGGGTTCGTGATTTTTCCAGAGTCTATGAGGTTTTGAATTGCATGTTTAAGGCGCATGCAAGAGTAAGTGAAATGGCCAACAACTTGGTGAAATTTATAATAATTGTTTTGGGTCAAAGCCAGGGAGATTTGGGTTTAGTGGTCTAGAGGGGGTTAAGGGTATAAGGAGGCCTTTTCGGATCAATCGGTCTAAGACTTTAGATGAGGGCTGATTAAAATTTGAGAATTTCTTAGGTCGTTGAATAGCATGGACTCTTACAACCCGACTAGCATTTCCTTGTTGTATGCCCCTAGTTGGGTAATTTCTCACTCTGGTGCTTTTAGTGATCTTCTTCTTCTCACTTTTGATCTCTTCCGCTTGTAACCCATCATCATAAAGGTCTATAAATGTCTTAGGGTTCATCATCTGTAACCTCTCAACCAAATTGGGTGACACATTTTGGACTATCATCCTAACTTGATCCTTTTCAGTCAGTTTGTTCTTCATTAATCTTGCCTTATTCATGAACCTAGTTAGAAAATCTAAGAATGATTCATTAGGCTTCTACTTGGTCAATTTTAGATCCCTAATGGACACTTCAAGCCTGGTATTGTAGTCATATTGCTTTAAAAAAGCGATACATAGTTCCCTCCAGTCTGCTCGAATAAACTTCTCCAACCCATGATACCAATTGATAGCCATACCCTCCAAGGATAGCACAAATAACTTGGTGACCACAGACAAAGTAGCCTTAGTGGTGCTCATGGTAGTTGTGTATTGATTAAGGTGGATCATCAGGTCTCCAATATCATCAAACTTCTGTAGCTATGGAATCTTGAATTTATCAGGAGGTTTATCCTCCTCAAATTGCATTTTATCATCAAAGTTAAATGAGTATCCAATGCCCTGTCCTCTCATCAACTCCTCCATCTTGGACATCTTCTGAGTCAGTGCTTTCATCTGCTTGGATTCTAGCTCTTGAACTTGCTCAAGTGATTCCCTTTTCACCTTTTCAACCATGTAACTCTCAATATCCTCCAACTTCATTTCCACAACAGGCATATTCCTAGCAGCATTGTCATTGTTAGAGGGTGGTGTACCCACAACAGGTGGATTGGCCATAATGAGAGGTGCAGCAATAGCAAGTGATGGCATTAATCCAACCAAAGCTTGTCTTAACTCATCTTGCATCATCAATCTCATGTCATCCATTAATGCTCCTTTGACATCCTCTAAAATCCAGTTTCCTCCCTCTTATTATTCTATTTCTTCTGCTTATTTAGCCTGTGCAGCTTCTATGTAAAGTGGATTAATGGGGCTCCTTTTCAATATACTAAGGATCTCTTTTGCAATTGATTGCAAGCTTGAATCAGTTCTCATTAATCTACCCCCTTTCTGACTCCAAACATAAGAATACCCGGATGAATCTATAATGGCTGAAAAATAAAGTATTGGTATGATGCATGTATGCATGATGCACGTGCCATGGAACAAGTAACAAGTAATAATCAAGTCAAGTAACAAGTCAAGTATATACATCCTTCCAACCTCATTACTCCTACACACGTATTTAATGGCAAGTCTCTTAACCTAGGATTTTTAGTCTTAGCCTTAATATCAACAGGGGATATTAAGAACCAACACGCATGCCAAATCTCTTAAAGTAGTAAAGCATATAAATAGTATTTCTAAGTATAAAAGCATAGTCCAAGCTTTATTAGTCCTGATGGGCTTCTAAAATATGGGCTTGGGCCTTTATAGATAGAAATACCTCATGGAAAAATTCATAAACAATTTGGGTAATCCTGAGGGAAATAACTAGGTCATTATATATGGTTAAGTTCGGTGGAAAAGGTCAAGGTTTCTTTAGCAAAATACTCTCCTTTAAGACTTGATTTATAAGCCAAGCTTAAAAGGGTCCGGCATCCTTTACAAACTCGAGAGAAGACTACCCCCCTTTAGGACTTTGGTTATAGACTCTGGTTAGATGAGCTCAGTAATCTTTCTTAAATTGAGTTAAGGCTAAGAGTGTTGGCTAGCCAATTTATAATTCTATGAAGCTAGTGGAATCATGGAACCATAAACGGATGCCATTGGGTAATAACTCGGTAATAACTAGGACAAATTCTAAAATCCTAATTCAATTCTAAGATGCTAAAGCAATCTTCTTAGATACAATCTACTTAGATGTGTGTGAATTTGTGTCTATATGCGTTCATGAATACGTACACATGTGAATCTATAATGCGAAAATGCAAAAGAAGATGTCATTTTTACATGAAATTAGAAGTTCAGGATATTTTATATGTAAATTTGATAAAATGTTATGTGCAGATGCCCCGGGGTATGCCATACATGCCTTCGTGTGTTGGGGGTGCATGCCTTCACATGCCTTGGCATATGTAGGCATGTTTCATGTGCTCTAAAGGCGCATTTACTTAGAAAACATTTCATTTTTTGCATTTTGAGATGAGTGCTATGTTCTTACAGTTTTATTCTTTGTTTTTCTACATTCATTAGCTCAATTTGCACTTATTCTTTGTGCTTCTACCTTTTATAGACTCATTTTTGGCTCTTGAAGAGTGGAATCTATTATCTTTTTTCCTTTTTTCATTACTCTTAAGCTTTTTTTGTTGTTCAACTACTTTTAATTATGATTTTATTGATCTAAGAGCTTTCTTTCTTTTTCTTTCAACTACTCCACTGTTGGGTATAGCTATCTCTTTTTCCTCTCCTTTTGGCATTCCTGGATTTGAGGATGTGGAGTTTAACTTTGATGACCTCAAGTTTTATGCTATTAATGTTCCTCCTAAAGGTGTTCATACTATATTGCTTCCTCTTCTACAAATATAACTTGGTGTAAAAGGTCCATCTCGGGGAGACGAGATCCTGATTGTTCACTATCTTAATTACTATGTGTGGTTTACCTATCAAACAAATGTAAGTCATTTTGTTATATCATCATTTGATTTTTCTAACATTAATGGTATGGCTATCTTTTACTACTTGCAATGTCTTATTATGTATTGTCTTGCTTTTTAGCTTCTATTACTTTGTTACTTAGCTTGTGTTGCTCTGATTTTAAGTTAGCATTATTCTACTTCTTTTCTTGTATTATTTTGCTTATTAACTCTTACTATTCTACTTCTTAACTTGTGTTGCTTCTTAGGTTTTACTATTGTTGCTTCTTAGCTTGTGTTGTTATTCTGCTACTTAGCTTATATGGTTGTCCATTGTTGCTTATTAATTATTAGTGTTGATTATTGGTGATGTTGTTATTGTTTTTATGTTTTCTGTAAGAAAGATATATAAGTGTTGTCAATAATCATAGATTTTGATCTTATTTTCATTTCAAATTGTTCTTTTATAGCCTAAAAAGGCTATTCAATTTTTTAGTAGTATCAAAAACATTGGATAATATTATTAGGGCATTCCTCTTAAGGTGAAGCGCAGAGTGGCCAACCTTGGTTTTGATGGCATTATTACTGCTTTGAGCATGGCTCTAAGTAGTTATAGTCATGTTGTTCAAACTACCTTGGTGGAGAGAAGGATGGATTCCACTCGTACCTTTCACTTTAGGGAGATGACGATTATCCCTTTTAACTTCACATCCGTTACTAGTTTGAGTTTTAATGGCTTGCTAGTTCCTTCTAGTGTTACAGCTTATTCTTCTGCTTCTGCTACTGATGCATCAGATATGGAGCTTTTTGGGAGCAAGATGACTAAGAAGAAGAAGTTCACTTCCCTTATCTGTTATTCCACATTCATTTAAGAGGTGTATACAAACTTTGCTAAAGGAAGAGCGATAGTAATACAACTTGCCCATTGCTTTCTTTTTTATTTGCTGAGTGTGGTTATGTTTCTAAACCTCTTGCACACTAATGATTTATGGCTGGTACCTCTTCTTAGGGACCTAGATAAGCTTCCCAAGTATGCTTGTGGTATTACTACTCTCTTATATCTATATCAAGGACTAAACACAACTAATAGATGAGCTTTAAGGCTATGCAGCTGTTAGATGGTCATTAATGTAAGCATGACTTAGCTTCTCTTTTAATGTTTCTTTTCATCTTATGTTGTTAATTTATGCTTTTGCAAATTTGGGCTCATGAGCTAGGCATTTACCCTAACCCTAGCTTGAGTAATTGGACAGAGGCTAGCTACCCTCGGTATAGAGCCTGGTTAGATTGATCTTAGGATTTGATTAAGTCCCTTATTGTGGCTAGGAGGCTTCTAAAGAACTTAACTTTTGGTCAAGTATAAACTTTCTGATTGGTTTTTTCACATATCTTCTCAGTTTTTTATAAATTTGAGCATTTGTCTTTATTTGCATATTCATCCTCATTAGTGGGCCATTCCTAAGACTTTTGTGGTTCCCTAAAATAATTAGAGCTAGGATGCTTATTCGTTCAAGAGTCCTATTGACTATACCTATAGATAGCTCTTAGTATTTATGAGAGTAAGTTAGAAGGTCTATAGAGGAGGAGAGTTCTAATGCGTTCACTTGAATCCAAAAACTAAAGGTGTCACGACCCAAAACAGGGGCCATGCCCGGCGCTAGGGAATGGGAATTCTTTCGAATCCGGAACCCGTAGCAAGCCTAAAAATAAAATAAATCATGCAATAACAATAATAACCATAATATAATATGCAGCGGAAAATAAAAATCATAAATATCATAATATCATTTTCATCACTGGATTTAATCAAAATCCCATCTCATAAATATATAATCTTTAATACAAATCCAGTTTCAACATAATACATCTCTTTAAAATAAAATACATGAAATCCAACACTTTAATTCACAACTACTGCAGTGTCTAGATAAAATAAATAAGACTCAAGTAGACAATTTACATAAAGAAGCCGGGGCGAAAGAAATCCGGCGTATCGACCTGCTACTGAGGTCTAAGGAAGTTGACTCTCCTGAAAAAAATAGTCAACGGAGGGGAGTCAGACCTCACTGAGTGAATTACTATAATATATATACATACACACTAAATGATAATGCATACAATCAACAGTATATATATATCTAATATATATACAGGCAAATACACACAAATGTAGAAAATCATTTTATATGTTTTATTGAAAATCATCTTTTATGAAGGATCACATAGAACCCTAGAATATCGCAACCTCAGAAAATAGTGTTAAACAACACTCTAGCCATACAGGCTCACTTATTCCAAATATAACCACTTAATCCATTTAGACAGTAGACTGGCCCCGAGACACTAAGTCAACCGAGCTCCAGCAGTCTGACTGCCAGTATGATTGGCCCCGAGACACTTGGTCAACCGAGCTCCAGCAATCACACCCAAACCACATCTCACATATCGATAATCATATCAAATCAATATCCACAAATAAGTCAGTATTATAGCCTAAAACTATAGGCGTACCGGTACGTACTCGGTCCTAGAGCTGCCCACTAGGTAGCACGTTCTATTGATATCCTTCATTAATAAATAATATAAAACATTCATTCACAATTAAATGATGCATGAATTTAAATAAAACAACAATATAAACCATATATATACCGGAAATATACCAAAAGTAAACCAGGTATATTTCGAGTATATATATATCAAATACATTCAATCAAATTATAAATTAAGCTGGAAATATATTTAAAAACATTTTAAATATATTTTATTTACAAAACATGCATATAATTTATCATATACCAAAAATAAACCAAAAGTATACTTAATGTAAACTTAAGAAATAATCAAATTATTCATGCATATTTAAGCAACCTAAAACATGCATTTCTAAATCATGCATCCTAAGTATATATATATATAGTATAGTAACTCACCTAATGCGCTCCACGAGACAGGTCCGACGGGCCTGGTCCACTAACCCTCGGTCTCGGCGCAACTAAACAAGCAATAAATAATCGACATCAGAATAAACCTAATAGAAGTCCTAGAATTCAATCTAGAGTATTAAAATACGGAAACAGAATTAAGGTTCGACTGGACATCACGTTTTACGAGAATTCTATCGAAAATTCGACAAAACCTCCCCTGTAAAACGGACATCTCTCTACTCAAAAGAGTAGAGCCGACCCTGCAAAGAAATACACTTCAAAATATAAGCTCAACACAATCAAAATCCCACGGTCGGACTCCAAACTACAGTCCACCGACCGGGGTCCACAAACACAGAATATATTTCAGATATACTAAAAATATCCTTATAGCATAGAAATTCATTTTATACGTAGAAATTACATAATTAACCTTGAAACATTGTAAAAACCGAATAAAACTCATTTTATTAGAAAAACCGTATACTATATATATAATTGAAAATAATTCACAAAAAATAGTTTTAATTAGTTAAAAATACCAAATATTTTGTAGAAATCATTTTTATACCTTAAATAACTAATAAAACCAATTAAATTACATTTTTAGACAATTTAGGGTAAAATTACCAAAATACCCCTATATATATAAATATACTTAAATTACTTCAAAAATTCACCAAAAATCATACAATTACCCAAAATTAATTTTCTCAACATATTTATCAATAATATCAATATTTAAACTCAATTAACCAATTAAATTCAAATAAAAACACAATTAACCTCATTTTTCCAAAATTCCATAAACTTCAATAATTCAAAATAAATACTTAGAAATTCATAAAAATTCCAAATAAATTCCTATAATTCATTTCAACACCTAATTTAATCATAAACTCCAATTTCATAATTTAAATAATTAATTTCCGAAAATTAGAAAATAATATTAAAATATTCAAAAATACCCAAAAATCCAAAAAATCTCCAAAAATTCTACAAAAATTCATACATTTAGATTAAGCTACTAGGAACAACATTTGTGAAGGAAGTTTCCATGAATCATCCAATTCGAAGCTCAAAAAAATCGAAAACCCTAATAGGCCGAAATTGAAAATTCGAAACCTAAGCAATTCTAGACCATTTTAGCTCAAACCAAAGCTAGAATCACACTCACCGGAGCTCAAGGAGAAGAAAGAGACCGGCGGTGTCAAAAACGGTGGCCGGAATCGACGTGATCGACGGTGGATCGATTTTCGGCTTCTTTGGTCAAAATCGATCTCCAGACGCCGGAAAACGGCCTCCTCAGGCGGCGTAATTGGTCGGGGAAGATGGTGGCACACCGGACGGCACACCCACGATGAAGGAACAGCACAGCAGCGACCAGAAATGGAGAAGGGAAGAATCGGGAGGAAGAAGGAGACTCGGGGGCAAAATGGTAATTTTCCAAACTTTTTGATTTTTGACAAATATATGTATATATATATACTTTATACTATATATTAAAATAATATTAAATTACACACATCAAATATACACCACACATAAAAATATTAATATTTTAATAATTTATACTAAATAAAATTAATTAAATAACAATAAAACAAATAAATAATTAATAAAATATTAGGGTAATAATAAACCCTAATTAAATAATTATACACACACAGTCTTTATTTAATAATTTAAAAATATGTATGAGTTCATGCAAGTCCGTAAATACATTTAAAATAATTAATGATACATTGTTTACGTGAAAATTTCCCCGAAAATGCAAGTCCCGGGAAAATTTTACGTAAAGCACTGAAAATAATATACAGTAATTAAAATAGGTTTTAAATACATATTAACTCGTAAAAATATCACATATATTCAAAATTTATTAACACTGCATATCCCGGTACAGTGTAAAAATATTTTAAAAACACGGGATATTACAAAAGGCGTGAGCTAACTAGGGATGATCTCATTCTAGTAGGGGTAGGAGACCCTGCGAAGGCTATTCTAGAGCCTCTGGGTGTTTCTTATTATGATGTTTTTATTCCCTAACTGGTTGATGTTGTTGTCATAGACAAGTCTACTCTTCCTACCAAGTGAGGATGGCTACTATCTTATTATGCTAGTGTCATTGCTTCTTAGTTTGCAGCGAGCCCTTCTTCTCATGCCATGGTATGTTTCATTATTGTCCTTTGTGCCATTGAATGAATAAGTTTATTAGTGATAAATAAAATAAAAATTAGTTTTGATTTTTTATCTATATTGGTTGTTGCAATGATGTCGTTCTCATTATAAAAGGACTTATTATGTGTCTTGTGTAATTGATGAGGAACTTGACATAGAGGGTGGTGCTTACACTTCTCATGTTACTGGTGTTACTTTTAAGAGCATTTTGAGTGGGAGTATCATTGATCCTGTTGTCGCCATGTTGCAAGGATTAACCATCACTGGTAATTTCGTGACTTATCCGCCTCCGGCGCCTGATTGCCTTCCATTGACTTATACCCCTTAAGAGGTGACCCATGTGAGTTTCCATTACTTTGCATTTGCCATCTTTCCTTTATATTTAAGCTTATTTTTTTCCCTTTTTAGGTTCCTTGTTATGAGGTAGATTCATTGTGTGTTTGTCTTGCTAGCACTTAACATTACTTTATGGAGCATTGCAGTTCCTAACTGGTATTACCTTACTTTCACAAATTATTTTCCTATAATGACATGATATGTATGCATGTATATATGTATGTATGATATGACTTATTATTTTTTATTTTATTTTTTATTTATGTAGTAATTTTATACTCTGGCTCACCAGCAATAGGAGTCAAGGAAGTTGCTTAGAATGACCGTGGTAGGGAGCTAGAGCAGGAGCTAGTAAGGCATGATAAGGATGCCCTTAGAGTCTCTGATGAAGATGAAGATTAAGAGGATATAGTGGTTGCCCCCAAATAGCAGCTATGGCTAATGAAAATATTGTATAGGCTATGTGCAAGCCTTTTAGTCATAGTAGCTCATGTTGTATTATTCTTCCAGAGATCATAAACTCTATATATGTATTAGGGCATGTATCCTCCTTCTTATATTGTACCATGTTTATAACTTTTGTTTTGAGCCATTTTAGTTACTGTATTTTTATGTCTTATTGTATTTTTGATGACTGTCTTCATGTGTTCTAGTAATGATTATAGCATTTGTTCATGCCATGAATTTCTTTTATGTGAATGATGATTATTCTACTTTTATTTCTAACAGTGACTATCTACATCTATGTTTATCCTCCTTCTTTTTCTTTTTTTTCTCTTTTTTTTCCTTTCTTTTTTTTAATGTACCATACTTCTACGTTAAGGTCTAATAGTAATGGTCTGTAGTAAGGAAATCAATAAGAAACATAAGTATGTAGTAGAAGATTAAAACTTATACTTAACATGTTTGATGCATTTATACAGAGAACAGTGATGCATAACATTTTCACAAACATATTCGTATGATTTAATAGACATTCACATGTTTACTGAAAACATTTCAAAAGAGCACAATTGCATTTAAGCAAATTTTAGTGTGAAGGTACCTTTGTCTCTAACTAGCCTTTTTAAGTTTTCTAACTAAGTATTTTTTTCTCTTATTTCCCTAACTTTTGCCTAGGTTGCCCTTTCAGGTTTTAAACCTAGCAGGAAGACCTAAAACTTTTGCATGAGTCACTTTTTTTATTTTTGACTCAGTAGGGAATTTTCATTTCTTTTTTTCTTTTTTTCCTTCTTTTTTCTTTTCATTTTTTTTCTTTTGTTTTTGTTTGATTTGCTTACATATAGTATTTCTTTTGTCGATCAATGTTAACTAGTTCTAAAAACTCATTCCCCTCAGAATCTATCAACTTGATTGCTCCTCTTAATAAGACAGTCTTGACCAGAAATGGGCCATCCCAGTTCAAGAGAAACTTCCCTCTCGGATTTAAAATATTTTATCTAAATTTCTTTAACACCCAGTCTTTTACTTTGACACTTTTATGCTTTACTTTTTTATTCAAGGCTTTTGGCAATCGAGCTTAATACAACTGTGTGTGATACAGTGCTTTGAGTCTTTGACTCTCTAAAAGAGTAAGGTATTATGCCTTTAATAGTGTCTAATCATATTAAACAATTCCACATATCTCATGTATATGTGCCTTTACTGTCTAAGAAAAGTTCAAGGTAGGGTGTCACTAGAGTAAACCCTCTCTCTTCCTTCCAACCATCTAGCAAAAGATCATCTTGGTGAGTGTTTTGAAGTCCTTCTTAATCAACTTATTCAAATTACATGGATTCTATGAGGTTTTCATTATTAAAGTTTTATTTATCGTTATGTGTATGAATAGATGGAAACCAAACAGTGGCATCAAAGCCACTTGTAATTTGATTAAATTGATTTTATCATATATGTGATATATACATGAGATATGTAGAATTGGATTTGTATATATATGTGATATATACAAAATCAATTCCATATATCTCATGTATATATCACATATATGATAAAATTAATTTAATTGAATTATGTGTGTGTGTGTGTGTGTGTGTGTGTGTGTGTGTGTGTGTGTGTTATACTAGGTCAATAAGTATGAGATACAATGTTGATTGGACCCAATGCAAGTGGAAGATTATTAGTGATATGCCTAGGCCAATTATATTAAGTCATACTTTGACTTTGTTATATTTATATTTTATTAATAAAGAGGTATTTTTATTATTGCTAGCTACTTCTAATAGTAAACTTTGTTAGTTAATTCTACCTAAGGTCATTAAGTATATAACTTGATAGTAAAACTTTTAGGTGATACTCGAATTCTAATATAAATATCCTTTGTCAATCATAGTTGCAGGAACAATAATGAATAAAACTAGTATAAGGTTGACTGATGATTATGTTTTACTCATTATATATATGAGATATTAAGTCAAACTCATAGGTACGTATTTAGTGAAATAATGTACTGGATCGACCTACAATAAGAATACTACATGGATAATTGCCATACGTAATTCTCATCACAGTAGTATTATTTGAGTCCTCCAACCTAAAATCACTATAGTTTCCTGCTTGATGAGTTCTGTATTTTGACACATCCCTACATCATCTTTAACCGGATGGTAAAACATGTTGTGATTGGATATAGAATGAGTTATATAAGGAATATGAGTGATTAAGATGGAATTTATCCCTCATTAATTATGAAAAGATATCTATGGGCCCCTCGATGAGTTAGATTGAAGAGAAATGCATGGTCATGTTAAAATATATTGATGAAAAGTTATCAATATCAGATAAAGAGTTATTAATATTAGTCTACTTAGGATTAAGAAATAATATTATTGAATAATATAAGGATGACATATTCCATGCCTTATATTCAATCGAGATATTGAATAACAAAAGTATTATAATACACGTTGTGGATTAGGTTGTGTCGAATTATCGGCCTTCACATAACTTAGGCAGTCATAATGTCTTGCTAGATATCACTTATAATTTGTGGGCTATAATGGGAATTTTAGGCCCACTGCCAACGTTGTGTGAACCTATAAGGTCGCACACTTAGAACAGGCCCAAAACATACTTAAGTTAATTAACCCAGTAATAATCTCTCTAAAAGAATAAATCAATATATGTATATATGTATTTATATTTATTTTTATTTCCTAATTTATTTAATATAAGAGTTATTTAAATAAATAGGAAATAATTCTAATTTGGAATTAGATTTAAAATAGAAAAAGGAAATCTAATCATAACAAAACTGTTTGGTAAGTAAGTGGTTTAAGAAACCCTAGATGGGATGTATATATATACATCTCTTTCTTTAGGGTTTTGCTAAGCCATTATTCTCTTCCACTTCTTTATGAAAGAAATAAACACATAGAGAGAGAAAAACTAAAAAGAGTCTTAGAGAGAAAAAGGTGTTAGCACACCTATACTGTTTTGGATTTCTTGTTTGTGTGGATACGACTAGAGGGCGTGGCTTTATTAGCAGCATTGATCCAATAAGTCTATACAAAAAACTCGAGATAGGGTGTCATTGGAGTGAACCCCCTCTTCTTTCCAACCATCTTACTATAAGATCATCTTGGTGACTATTTGGAAATCTTTCATAATTAATTTATTCGAATTACATGGATCCCATGAGGGTTTCATGATTAAAATTTTTATTTTTCACAACATGTATGAATAGATGGAAACCTAATAAGTTACCACCCGACTTAGCCGAGAGAAAGTGAATTAAGAACTCACTTTCCTAACCAAAGATTCCAAGTTCGAGGGGTAGGAATTACTTACCCTGTTTCTTAGTATACATTGCTTAATTACTCATTACTTCACCCTAATTTTGGTTTTATGATGCATTTTACCACATTTGATTGTTAGTTAATTAAAATGAAGATTGGAACATGAGGTAATTAAAGTTAGCGCATATACATCACGAAATAAGCAAATAAATAAACATTTACCAATCACATCAATTAGGCAAGTAATAAAGCAAACAAGTAGCAAGTAAAACACAACACACAAGCAACCATACAAGAAATAACAATAAACAAAATAACAAGAAACATGGAAAAAGGATTAAGGATTACAACCATTGGAAAAGGGCTATTCTAATAAATACATCCAAAATTGAAAATAAAAGGGGAATCAAGATTAAGGATTGCATTTACGTCAAAAATAGAAAATAAAAAAAAATCCTATTATAATAATCCTACAAAACAAATGTTAGCTTTCATAAACATGCAATCACACATCACATTAAAAGCAATTTTTATATATTTATCATTCATTCATAATTAAAATAACAAAAATAATTAAACAAGTAAACAAACAAGGATGCTAATGAAAATGGATGATGTGAGATTTTGGAATTCAGGTATATTGGTGTAAAGTTACCATTTTTATTAGGAAAATAGAATTCTATGATGAAGAAAATATAAGGGAATTGAAATAAAATAATAAAATTACAAGAATGATAAAAAATATATTAGAAGTGCAAATAAAACAATAAAAATGATGAAAATGCATTTAAAATAATGAAAATGATAAAAATGCAATTAACATAATAGAAATAGTAAAAATGCAATCAATATACTAAGGGAAAATAATTTGTTTTGTCTTCAACTTTAGACAAATTATCAATTAAATATTACTTTAAAAGTCATTTTAACTTGCTCTTTCAACTTTATAAATTATATCAATTCTATCCAAATTTATTTGAAGGGTATAATTGTATTTTTAAAAATTACTATTAGATCTCTATAAAAAAAAACTTGACACTTATTCAATTTTTTTCTTCTTTTTTAAGCAAATAAAATTTCAACAATAATTTTCAATTTTAAATTTTACTATTTTTGAAATAAATTTAAAAATAATTTTAAATTTTTACATAAAATTTTAACTTTTTATGTATCAATTAAAAATAATAAGAAAAAAAGTGATAACTTGTAAATTAATTCATTATATAGACTAATATTAATAAAAATAAAAATCAATAAAGTAAGCACATTTAACTATCACTATAAATAAATAATAAAATTCTAATTTCTTTTAAAAAAATTTCACTTTTTTCAGAAAAATTAAATAATTTTTTGCATTCTTGACTAATATTTTTAGTATCTTAGAATTCTTCTTCTTGTAGCTAATACTTTTTTGGTTTGACCAATATTAGGAAAATTTCTAAATAATGCAGTTGAAAATTGAGAAGTAAATTTTAAAATGGTTAAATTTTAAGAATTTTTAGTGAAAAATTAAAAAATTATGAAACAATTAGAAATTAATTTTTAAATTTATGTCAAGAGTGACAAAATTAGAATTTAAAAACATTTTCTTACATTTCATTTTTTTCTTATAGGAAAAAAAAAGATAAAAAATTTAATAAGTGTCAAATTTATTTTATAGATATCTAAAAGTAATTTTTAAAAATACAATTAGGTACTTTAAATAAAATTATATAGAATTGACATAATTTATAAAGTTGAATGAGCAAATTAAAATGATTTTCAAAACATAATTCAATTGATAATTGACTCAAAGTTTAGAATAGAATAAACAGTTTTCCCATATAATAAAGATAATGAAAATGCAATAAATATAATAAAAAATGATAAAGATGCAATTTTTGCCATAAAATATATGAAACTTTATGATAAAAAAGGCAAATTTACCGAAAGAGAGAATAAAAAATAATGAAAATAATGAAAGTACAAATAAAGTAATAGAAATGAAAATATTATTTTTACCATAAAAATGTGAACTTTATGATAAAAATAATAAATTCATCAAGACAAGCAACAAAAAAGTAAAAAATAATAGAAATGCAAATAAGATAATAAAAAGGATAAAATTTTTATTTTTGCCATAAAAAATAAACTTTATGCTAAAAATAATAAATTTACCAAAAAAGGCAATACAAATAATAAAAATAATAACATGTGAATGGCATAATAAAAGAAGATAATAAAAATACAATTTTCACCATAACAACGTCAACTTTATGATAAAAATAATAAATTTATCAAAAAAGACAATAAAATGACATAAATAATAAAAAAGAAATAAAAATAACAAAAATGATAAAAATGATATTTTTACCATAAAAATGTGAATTTTATGACAAAAATAGTGAATTTATCATGAAAGAAAATAAAAAAGATATAAATAATAAAAGTGCAATAAAGATAATTGTAGACAACAAGGTTTAGCGCACGTCTAAGATTTTAGCAACCGCGACACTATTTAAGCTCAGGGCTCTAGAGAAACACACTAACCACTGTCACAAAGATATGACGTGAAAATGAGGAGTCGCCACCCAAAGTAATAATTGGAACAAATCAAAAAATGGTGGTAGTCAATTCCCTAAAAGAAAGCCAGCACCATAACCAAGAAATTCTGGGTACAGAATACCAACTTCTTTCAGTCTCGTGTTGTTTTAGAATCACTTTATGAATTACTATTTTACTCTTTATTTACATGTAATTTCATATAAACCCTTATTCAAACAATCAACTCTAGGCAAACTAGTCATGAAATATACAAGTAAATAATGCATTCATTTAAATCACAATCCCTAGGTTTCTTTTTAAAAGAACGCACTTTGTTTCTTTAAAAAAAAAAGGTTTTGAAATGACAATATCAAGTTAGGTCTTCTCTCTTTTTTCTCAATGAACCTCTATTGCAGTAGTTGATTAGGGTTTTTTTCTTTTTTTTTATCCAGTTTCCCCCTTTCTTCTTCTCTGCTAATCTTTTTTTTTATATCTCGTTCCTAAGCTAATCGCTTACTTGATCATAGGAGTTATATGTTCACAATAGCTCTGATCTCTCCCTTCCCAAAAAATAGGATAAGAATTTTAACTTCAAAAAAAAAAAGATTATACACATAAGAGAAGTGTATTGGACTGGGACAGAAACCTATAGATAAATACTCAAATTAATTTATTTTTAAATTAAATTTAGACTAATCACAGTGAGAAAAAAGATTTCTACTAAATTTTTTAGCACCTTGGCATTCCAAAATGTTTACCGGCATTGTGTAATGCCAATTGGCATTACATAATGCCGATCGACATTGTGTAATCCTTATTGGCATTTTATAATGCCAATCGGCATTGTGTAATGTCGATTGACATTACATAATGTCGGTTGCATATTTTCAAATATACCCTTGTAAAAGTCAATTTTTTACAATTAAAACTAAAAAACATTGTAATTTAATCCTTGAAATTGCGAAACTTAACACTAGAGGTCAATTTTTTTATTAAATTATCATCATAGAGGCTTTCGTCGCATTCATGCACAATTGCATCCTAAAATTGGGTGCTTATAATTAACACAATTTGTCAAACCCCTTTTGTCACTATTTACTTGGCAAATTACGGCAAAGCAATAGAAACACATAATTTTAAAGGAAATAATTAGGGTAGGGTACTTAATTGTATCCTAATTAATGGATTGATGCTTAAATTGTTATGCAATTTTTAAGCAAGATGTTATGTTTAGCATACTTCACTACATTTCCTGTAGAACGTCTAGTGAGAAATATGCAAATGAGTTTCGCTATATTCCATGTGGGACGTTTAACATTGATTGAAGAGATACATCATACTCGATTATATGATGTTGACTATTTTCTATTATATAGTACTGATTGACAGAATACATTGTACTTGGTCATACAATGTTGACTATACTTGGACATATAGTCTTGATTAAAAGAATACATTGTACTCAGTCATACAATGTCGACTATACTCGATCTTATAGTCAGATTAGAAGGATACATCACACTCAACCGTATGATGTTGACTATACTCGATCGTATAGTCTGAATTGAAATGACACATTACACTCGATCATACAATGTTAACTATACTTAGTCGTATAGTCTAAATTAAAATGATACATTGTACTCGATCGTACAATATCGACTATATTCAGTCGTATAGTTTGGGTAGGAATACACTGTACTCGGTCGTGTAGTATTGATCTCATTTATGCTTTGCCTTTTGCCAATTCATTCTTCATTTCCCTTATCCTTTTCATTACTTATTGATTATGCTACAATCCATAATTGCTCGCAATTAACTATAACCCTTTCATTGCTCACTGATGATGCTGCAATCCATAATTGCTTGCGCTTAGCTACAACCCTTTCATTGCTCATTGAGGATGCTGTAATCCATAATTGCTCGCTATTAGCTACAACCCTTTCATTGCTCACTGATGATGTTGCAATCTATAATTGCTTATGATTAGCTGTAACCCTTTCGTTGCTCACTGATGATAATGTAATCCATAATTACTCATGATTAGTTGCAACCCTTACATTGCTCGCCTTTGAGGCTACAATCCATAACTACTCACAAATTGATTGAAATCCTTTCATTGCTCACCTTTGATAATGCTACACTCCATAACTACTTAAAAATTGATAGCAATCTTTTCATTGCTTTCCTTTGATAATGCTATAGTCCATAACTGCTCACTGATTTTAATTAACTACAGCCTTCTCATTGCTTGCCTTTAATGCTGCAATCCATAATTGCTCACGATTTTTTTCTTTGGTTGTTTGAGTCAAATGCTTTGAATTTTTTATGCTGACTGATTAGCATTTTTATTAACTGACTTTGAATTTTACTGTGTTAACTTATTAGAATTTCTTTACTGACTAATTTCAATTCACTGTGTTAACCAACTCTACAACTTCGATGTTCTTCCTTCTGGATTTGCAATTACTACAAACCTATTGAAGTTAGTTTCAATCATGATGAATGTATAAAAGTACATTATAATATTGACAATTTATGAGAAAATTCATCACTTTTCACAAGATAGAGTTCACTCAACGAATCTTACTATTTTTTATTTTCATAACTATCATTTATTTAGCATTTACAAAAGTCAGAGGCATCGTTAACCATCTTATGTTGAGAGAATATCTTTTACAAAGTGAAGAGCTTACTTCCACACCTAATTTTAAGGAGAATTTGCTAAACAAAACTTATAAAATTAAGCACAAAAAGATCAAATTTTGAGTATCAAAATAGCCTTTAAATTTTTTTTATGCTTTTCTTCCTTATTTAATTATTCCCCTACCTTTCTGATATTACTCAGCATAGATACTAAGGTCTTTTGGATACTCATACTCTTACAGAGCATTGGAGTAAATGGATGAATTTTTGGCATGGTCCTCTTTTAGTATTCCCCCTCCTTTCTTGTATTACTCAGTGTGGATACCACCAGAAGTTTTATGTTGATACTCTTACTCATTTCTAAGCATTAGAGTAAATTATGCTTGCTCTTATTTTAATTCTCCTCTTAATGTTCCCCCGGCTTTCTCATATTACTCAGTGTGGATACCGTTAAGGGATTTTATACTCATACTCATTTCTAAGCATTGGAGTAGATTATATGCACATTTATTATTCAAAAGACTAAAAAGACTAAAAAGACACTCTAAAATTCAAGCAATTTATGCTTCAAGTCCACAGATTTTGTCTTCGCATTTTCTTCCCCTCATTTAGGTGCAAAGTAAGCATTAGATTGATTAGAGTTTATAAACTTTCAACACAAAGTTGTTAACTAATCATCTAAATTCTACAAGGTTTATAAAAGAAAGCCATTATGATCAAAGGTCATAAGATAGGTTTTTTGCACATAATCTCATGAAGTAGATGAATTTACTTTTAATTTATGGATTTTATTATTGAGGTGGTACTTTATTACAAAATCTAAGGAAATAGAGTTGTGTTACTTCCCTTTTTATCTTGATGAGTGTTTGGCATTTGCTATCTGGCCCATTCCTATTATATATTGGTTCCTTTCCCCTTCTTCATTCTCTTCTATTTTTCCCTATATAAAATATCATAAGTTAGTATATTATATTTGTAAGTGAAGAGATTTTGTCAAAATGCAATGTCATTCTTTTGCATTCTTCCCTTTTGATTATGGTGATGATGTCTCTAATCACAAAGGTTATGATACTCCACCATTAAAGTTGTGGCTTTGAGCTACGTTTGCATTTTATGTCATTCCATTATTACTATGGTAGAAGGCTTCATTCCTCTTCTTGATATCTCCTGCAAAAAAAAGTTCAGGAGTTAGAGTTCTTCTTTCATGATCAAATAATTTTTTCAGAGTTCATTCACTTTAAGTTTTGAGTGCATTCTTTCTTTTTATAGGGCCAACAAATATATTGTTGACATGTTAGGCCTTTTTATCACCATATTCCATACCCTACACTAGCCTAATTATTATGGAAAGATATTCTACATGATGCTCCAGATGAGACTATGGAGATGGATGTTGAATTTGAGGATCTTGAATGTTTTATCCAACCTCTTGAGGTCATAAGATGATGCTTTTACAAGTGTCACTGTCAGTGATATTGCCTTACTAGATGGGCTCATAATTTATTGGGCTTCTAAGGTCTAAAGTCCCATTGAGTATCAGGTTCACCTTGATAGCGTTACCCTTTTCCTTCAAATGTGAACATTTTGACTACCTTTATGCACTTTTATAATACTAATTTTGAATGTTAGTAGTAAAGTATTTGCACAATCTCGCTTAAGCTTAAAAACTTTATTATGCAAAGCAAGTATTTCACAATAAATGTATGCAAGTGAATGCATATTATGTATAACATGCATGATCTTAAAGGTCTTCTATTTGGAACAAAGTTATATTTGCAACTTGGAGTGTGAGAACAAAATGACTCATCAATAGAATGTAGGTTTGAGCATTGAATGCCTCACTATTGGTAATTCTAATGTTAGAGCCTCTTATACAATTTATCAGATAGATGACCATGCTAGCAAGTAAGGTCCACAGCTCGACATTAGAGCTTGTGATTGACCGATGTATTATTGAACTTTTCTTTTTTGCAATTATTTTTGCTATATGATAACCGATGTGTTAGTATGCTTTGTTCTGCCCCGAGATCTTTTATACTGGCTCTTATACTTCAATGTTCCATCTTTGCTCTTTGAATGCAGACTTACTATTCTGTAATTTGCCCTCATAATTACATTTTGCCCCTTAGTTTCATTTTAAATTCATTCATGATATTCTAGCAATCTTTTTTTTTTATTTTTATGTGCAAGAGACCTAGTTCATTCACTGCTATTGTTAATCCTTTAACTTACTAACCTTATTAGTTGTAATCTCATGCATTAGAGATGTAGAGGAATGGGAAAACTAATTGAAGTGAGTTTTTTATGATGAAATCAATTAGACTTGCACTTTAAAGAACTTTTGAGCAGAATATAAAGCTTGATGCTGATGCAATGATTGATGATAGTTATAAGACAAGACTTGCAATGCAAGTTACTGAGACACTTAAATTATTTATGAACAAAAGGACACTAGGCTTACAAATAAAATCATAAAGGGGTGGTAAAAAGATAAAATAATGAACTCATAGCTCTAATTTTAGCTTTTATTATGTATTGTCTTTTCATTCAGATACTTATGCAGTATGATAAAGATGAATATGCAATATTTGAACAAAAATTTTAGATTCAATTTTTCGCATTCATTAGGGCAAAAATGAGAACATTTACTACATCACATTATACAACTCCTATTATCAGTTAGTCTTAAATTTTTTCTCTCTAATTTTTCCCTCATTGTTCTTTTTCTTTTTTCTCTCTTTTTTTTCTCTTTTTTTATCATTCTTTTTATTTTTCCTCAAATTTCCTATCTTCAGAAGTTACATCATAATATATGAATGTTCTTTGAATTTTCATTTATGCCCATACTGAATCAATCCAATTGAATCAAATTTTTACATCAAACATGCAGATACGATCAATATCATAATTCATAGTACCATTAGGATGACAATACATAAGCAAGCGTGAACATAATTCGTATCATCGATCATTAAAACAAAACAAGTTCTAAAGAAACTAAAATTTTATTCAAAGAAGACAATAAGAAAATTTATTTCCTATTCTAGATGCTAGGGATGTTGAGTCTCATGGTGGTTGTCCTTCAGGTGGCTGATATAATAGCTATTCTTGTATCTTCTTGACAACTATCTCTATGACTTCGTCTTTATGTACTTCAATTGTGCATTTTTCTTTCTTGTCTAGTAGCTTCTTATCATAAAACTCATCACCCCATCCTGTAGGCATAATTGACTCGAATGGTGTGTCAAAAGAAGGTGGTTTAGTATAAAACACCTTATAGTCAAACTTGCCTAAAGGCTGAAACAATAAGTCTCATATTCTTTCCACATCTTTGGGGGCATTAAGATATTTCTCATTACTTTTAAGGTCTAGGTCCTCAAAAGAGCTTAGCACTTCTTCCTCACTAACTCTTGAGTTGATCATCATGGTAGCTGGGGATAGTACATTTCAGTAGTTTAGGAAGGGATTATTTCTGGTGCTTGGGTTTTTGGGGTCTATGATCTTTCTAGAGTCTATAAGGTTTTAGATTTCATGTTTGAGGTGGATGTAGTTATTTATGGAGTGTTAGAGGTCTTAATGGAATTTGCAGTGCTTGTTTGGGTTATAACCTAGGGTGTTTGGGTTTGGTAGGTTTGGATTAGGTAAAGGTTGAAGTAAGCCCTTTTGCATTAGGCGCTCTAGGACTTTTGACTAAGGTTAGTTAAAATTAAAGAATCTCCTTGGTTGTTGAACAACATGCACTTCCACAATTCGGCTAGTGCTTCATTGTTGTGTGCCCCTAATTGGGTAGTTTCTTACTCTAGTGCTTCTAGCTATCTTTTTTTTTTCTCACCTTAATCTCTTCAGCTTGCAACCCATCATCATAAAGGTCTATAAATGTTTTAGGATTCATTATTTGTAACCTCTCAACCAAGTTAGGCAACACATTTCAAAATATCATCCTAACCTAATCCTTCTCAGCCATATTGTTCTTCATTAATCCTGCCTTATTCATGAACCTGGTCAAAAAATTCAAAAATGATTCATTAGGCTTCTACTTGGTCAATTTTAGATCCCTAACGGACACTTTAAGCATGGTATTGTAGTCATACTATTTCAAAAAAGCAGTGCACAATTCTCTCCAATCTGCTCGGATAGATTTCTCTAACCCATGATACCAATTGACAACCATACCCTCTAAGGATAGTACAAATAACTTGGTAGTTATAGACAAAAGAGCCTTAGTGGTGCTTATAGTAGTTGTATATTGACTAAGGTAGATCCTTCGGTCTTCAATACTATCAAACTTCTGCAGTTGTGGCATCTTGAACTTATCATGTAGCTTATCTTCCTTAAATTGCATCACATCATCAAAGTCAAATGAATATTTGATGACCTATCCTCTCATCAATTTTTCCATCTTGGATATTTTCTAAGTCAGTGCTTTCATCTACTTAGATTCCAGCTCTTGAACTTGCTCAAGTGATTCCTTTCTTTATTTTTCAACCATAAGGTTCTCCACATCCTCATATTTCATTTCTATAACGGGCACATTTCTTGCAACATCAAATGGTTGCCCCCCAACAGGTGGATCTTCCATAATAATAACAGGTGGAATTACAGCAATGGGTGTAGGTACAGCTGCAGTTAGTGGCATTAACCCAACTAAGGCCTGTCTTAGTTCATTGTGCATCATTGCTCTCATGTCATCCATCAAAGCTCCCTTAATGTCTTATAAGGTCTAGTTTCCTCCT
This sequence comes from Mallotus nudiflorus, assembly GCA_947683625.1. Lineage (NCBI taxonomy): Eukaryota > Viridiplantae > Streptophyta > Magnoliopsida > Malpighiales > Euphorbiaceae > Mallotus > Mallotus nudiflorus. The sequence goes on from CANTUR010000251.1 coordinate 222,900, forward strand.
TGTTGTTGTTTCATCTCTTCTATTTTAGTTGGTGTAGCTTCTACATAGAGTGGGTTAATAGGGCTTTTTTCCACACTGCGAAGGATCCCTTTAGCTATTGATTTTAGACTCAAATCATTTCTCACTAATCTACCACCACTCTATTTCCAAACACAAGAATACCCAAATGAATCTATAATGGCTATAAAAGAAAGTGTTTGTATGATGCATGTACGCATAATGCACGTGCCATGTAACAAGTAGCAAGTCAAACAAGTCAAGTGTATATACATCCTTCCAACTTTATTCCTCCTATGCACGTATTCAATGGTGAGTTTCTTTTCCTAGGATTTTTGGGTCTTGGCCTTAATATCAACAGGAGTTGTTAAGAACCAACATGCATGCCAAATCTTTCAAAGCAATAAAAGCATAGAAATAGTATTTTTAGGTATAAAATATAAGTCCAATATTTATTAGCCCAAATGGACTTCTAAAGTATAGGACTGGGCTTTTATAGATAGAAATACCTCATGGCAACATTCACAAGCAATTTAGGTAATCCTAGGGGAAGTTACTAGGTCACTACATGAGCTGAGTCTGGTGAAAAAGGTCAAGGTTCCTTTAGCAAAATGTCCTCCTTTAAGACTTAAGTTATAGGCCATGGTCAGAGGGGCCCGACATCCTTTGCAAACTCGATAGAAGACTACACCCTTTAGGACTTCGGTTACAGACCTTGGTCAAATGAGCCTAATAATCTCTCTTAAACCGAGTTAAGGCTAAAATTGATGGTTAGCCAATTTACAATCCCATGAAGCTAGTGGAATCATGGAACCATAAACCAACGTCATCGATTAATAGAGACATGTAGAATGAATGCAAGAATAAAATAATAATTAATAAAATATTTCTAAAGAACACAAGTAGAATCGGTATCTCTTATCCCCAATGGAGTCACCACTGTAGATGATAGGGTTTAACGTGTGCCCAAGATTTTAGCAATCGCGACACTATTTGAGCTCAAGACTCTAGAGAACACACTAACCACTATCACAAAGACATGGCGTGTAGATGAAGAGTCACCACCCAGGATAATAACTGGGACAAATCAAAAAATGGTAGTACTCAATTCCCTAAAAGAAAGCCAGCACCACAACTAAGAGATTTTGGGTATGGAATAATAACTTCTTTCAGTCTCATGTTCTTTTAGAATTACTTTATGAATTACTATTTTACTCTCTATTTACATGCAATTTCATATAAATACTTATTAAAACAATCAACTCCAGGCAAAGCAGTCATGAAATATACAAATAAACAATGCATTCATTTAAATTACAATCCTTAGGTTAGTCTAAATTACATTGATTTTAATTAAATGAGTTAAATCTATATGTTTTAATTTACAAGTGAGCCTAAAGACTAATGGGCCTAATTCCTATTTAATTGTTAATTAAGTGAACCTAAGTCTATTTATTTTAATTCTAAAAGTGGGCCTAAATCTACAAATTATGAAGTATTTAAATTAGTGAGCCTAATTTTATATGTTTTAATTCTAAGGTGATCTTAAATCTATAAGTTATGGAAAAGGCTTTTATTTAATGGGCTAAGTCTAAATTAATTGTAATTAACCTAAAATGAGTTTATGTCTAAATTACTAAATGTGCCTAAATTATCTCTAACCTAAATCTAGTTAATTATGAAATTATTTAAATGGGTTAGAACCTAATATGGGCCTAGGGCCCAAAACATATAAAAAGAATAAACAAGCCTAAAAACAATAAAAAAATCAAAACAAACAAATAAAAAGATCAACCATGAAATTAAATTATTTTATCTAAAAATCCCTAATTTTAATTAACATGCAACCTAAATTAATCTACTTCCTCCATTAATTTTAATTAAGGTTTACCAAATTGAACCTCATTTACTAATTAATTTTTTAAGAACAAGAGAATTAAATTTTCATTATTCCCACTATTGAGGCTATTACAAAATCTACCAAAATAATAAAGAAAATAAAATTCAAAAACAACCCTTAAGAAGACAAATTAAACAAATTCAAAACCTAAATAAAATAAACTAAACTAAACTAAACTAAATGGAGAAAAATAAAATTAAATTGGGATCTTGACTCTTGGCTTTCATTCATGGATTCTCCGTGAGTTTCCTTGGTTCAATCATGTATTCATCATCAGAATCATGAAACACAAAGAATAAAACAAAGATTAAAATTGATGAACAAAGAAAACAAAATAATAAAAATAAAACTTGAATAAAAAAACATAGAAATAATAAAATAAAAAACAATAAAAAGAAAATAATAATATAAAAGAAAGAACTAATAAAAAGAAAGGAATAGCATATGAGTAATGTTATGCATATGTTGTTTGAATGCCCCCCAGACTGAAATTTCACCATTTTGAGAAAATTGACTCTGCGCTTTCTTAATTTTTGGACTTTTTAAAAGAACGTATTTTGTTTCTTAAAAAAAAAAGGTTTTGAAATGACAGTATCAGCGTAGATCTTCTCTCTTTTTTTCTCAATTAACCTCTATTGTAGTAGTTGATTGTGGTTTTTTTTCTTTTTTTTACCCAGTTCCCCCCCCCCCCTCTCTTCTTCTTTGTTAATCTTTTCTTTTTATATCTCATTCCTAAGCTAACCACTTACATCATCACAGGAGTTATGATCATAGTAGCTCTGATCTCTCCCTTCCCAAAAAATAGGATAAGAATTTTAACTTTAAAAAAAATTATATGCGTAAAAGACGCGTACTGGATCGGGACCGAAACATACAGATAAATACCCAAATCAATTTATTTATAAATTAAATTTGGACCAATCACAGTGAGAAAAAAGATTTTTTACTGAATTTTTTAGTGCCTTGGCATTCCAAAATGTCGACCGACATTGTGTAATGCCGATTGGCATTTTGTAATGCCAATCGGCATTATGTAATGTTGATTGGCATTACATAATGTTAGTTGCATATTCAAATATACCCCTGTAAAAGTCAATTTTTTACAATTAAACTCAAAAAATATTGTAATTTACTCCTTTAGATTGTGAAATTTAACACTAGAGGTCATTTTCGATTAAATTTTTAGCATAGAGGCTTTTGTCACATTCATACATAATTGCATTCTGAAATTGGGTACTTACAATAATAAAAATAACAAAAATGATAAAAATGCTATTTTTACCTTAAAAATGTGAACATTATGATAAAAATAGTAAATTTATTAAGAAAGAAAATAAAAATTGTATAAGTAATAAAAATAACAAAAATGATAAAAATGCTATTTTCACCATAAAAATGTCAACTTTATGATAAAAAAAATAACAAATTTATGAAGAATGAAAATAAATAGGAATAACAAAATTAATGAAAATGCAATAATAATAATAATAATAATGCTAACTTTATCACCAAAATACCCATCTTTTATATAAAAAAAAAATGAAGCAAAAATGGTGAAAAATGCAAAAATGAATGCAAACACTCTCGGAATCACTCAAACTACCAACTCCTTCTACATATCTTACATCTAAACTTCAATATCAACATAAAAATCACAACTTCACCAAAACATATAAATAATGAAAATAAAATAAAATGCAAAAATGATAAAAATATGCAAGAAATGAGTAAAAGAAAAAGAAAATGATATGATGTGCAAAATTTTAATTAAAACTAATTAGGAAATCCTTAGAGGGATTGGGATTTACCCTTAAAGCATGCTTTGACTTAATTGGAGTTTAGTTTGGATTTTTGGATTTACCTAGAGAAAAATGATTTTATGGGTTAAGTGTTTGGGAGAAAAAAAGGTCTCCAAATGCCTTGGAAGAGAGAGAGAGAGTCATAATTCATCCTAAATTAGTCTGGTTTTCCTTCTCTAAAAGAGATTTTTTTGAGAAAAAATGACAAAGTCCCCCAAAAATGGCAAAATTTAGATTTTTATAGATTCTAGGCCTCGACCCATACATAAGGGCGATGACCCTAGGTCTACAACCCACACATGTGGGTCTACAACCCACACAAGTGGGTTATTGTCACGACCCAAAACAGGGGCCATGACCGGCGCTAGGGAACGGGAATTCTTTCGAATCCGGAACCCGTAGCAAGCCTAAAATAAAATAAACATGCAATAATAACAATAACCATAATATAATAGGCAGCGGAAAATAAAAATCATAATATCATAATATCATTTACATCAATTGGATTTAAATCAAATCCCATCTCATAGATATATAATCTTTAATACAAATCCAGTTTCAATATAATACATCTCTTTAAAATAAAATACATGAAATCCAATAATGTAATTCACAACTACTGCAGTGTCTAGATAAAATAAATAAGACTCAAGTAGATAATTTACATAAAGAAGCCGGGGGCGGAAGAAATCCGGCGTATCGACCTGCTACTGAGGTCTAAGGATGTTGACTCTCCTGAAAAAAATAGTCAACAGAGGGGAGTCAGACCTCACTGAGTGAATTACTATAATATATATACATACACACTAAGTGATAATGCATACAGTCAACAGTATATGTAATATGTATATATACAGGCAAATTCATACAGATGCAGAAAAATCATTTTTATATATTTTATTGAAAAATCCCAGTTTATGAAGGATCACATAGAACCCTAGAATATCGCAACC